>BCLG01001920.1:57779-90517 GCA_001602295.1 Zoysia matrella
AGGAGCGGAGCGGCGGGGCGTGGTGCTGGGCCGGGGGCGGCCCAGCCGCGGGAGGGGAGTTTGATTTTCTTTTTTTTTCTTCTTTTTTTCTCTCTTACTTTTTTTGAATAGCTCCAAATTCAAATCATACAAATTCGAATATTCAATAAATCTCAAAAAAGAAAATTCTACTCAAGCACTTCTCAAGATTCAAATTTTAATTTGAATTTTTTTCCTTTTTGAGTTTATGTTCATTTTATGAGATTTTTCTATTAAAATAATAAAAAATAGAAGGGTGTAGGAAATAGGAAATTGCTTGAGTGTTATTGGATTGAGATTTTTGAGGTATCACACAATTATCCTTTATATATAGTCCCCGTTTTGTAATTTTTGACGTTGTAAATAAGACTTGAGTCAAACATTGAAAATATAAATTTTAAATAACTTTTAGATTGTTATTTTGAAAACATAGAAAATGTATGATTAGACTTTTAAATAAAAGCTATAAAAAAATAAAAATCAAAGTTGCATCTTGAAGATATTATCATTGTTCAAAACAATAAAAATTTTGGAACCTTAGGGAGTACTCCTGCAAGGCTGTAACCCATAATTTCCTTGATGAGTCAGTGCTGTGTAGACCGTGACAAATATCGTTTGGACTACTGTCTCCTCCTTGTCGTTGATCCGCCCCCAGAGTCTCATGGAAAATGAACTTTTCAGAGATGTGTGGAGAGGGCAGCAGGAGAGGGACAGATCGAGGTGATGGGTACTCGCGTGCTGGAACAACGGCCGGGGGGAGGACTCGTTGCGTGCACGACAGCTGCGTGCTCGTCCCTGTCTCGGGGTACTTCTGCTTGAGAGAAAAGGCCCAAAGAACGTGGCAACTTGCATTGCTTTCAGAAATATTCGCAGGGTGCTTGGCCGGGGGCGGCAGGGGCCGATCGATCACCGGAGCAATCTTGGCTCCACTATCGCCCGGTGCCGAGCTCCTGGTCACCGATCGTCTCGCTCCTTCGGACATATAACGTGTAAAGTTGCTGCAAGGACGACGTGCTTCCAGTCCATTCTTCAAGCTAGGACGGAGCCGAGCTATAGCTTAGTAGCTTTCGAGACCATGTGTGTCGTGTCGTGCTCACTGCTCATAGTCATAGATGCGTTCTAGAGTTCTGGTTACTTGAAGTAGCACGCGAGGCCATTATTTTACATGTTAAAAAGGTAGCACGAGCCTGTGAGCACGTTTTCTTACCTTTCGCGTAGCTTATGGTTTCATGCATGCGCACGCAGCTTCGTCTAGAATCTCTCGTGCGTTTTATCGGGGCGGAGAACGTAAAGCGTCCACGGCTACGGCTAGTTTTCCGTGCTGTGAACGCATCGCACGCCATGCGCGGCAATCTATTGTACGATCGCTATTTTAGATGCGCATGGCACAACGGAGTAGTAGCTGCGTTTATCATTGCATGCCAAGAAAGAATGTGGTAGCAGTGTCAGCGTTCTAACCACCGGTAAAGATACGTTTGTGGAGGCGGTGTGTTTTCGTATTCGATATGGCTTAATCTTCGGAGGCTAAGGAGGTTTTTCTATCTCATTCGAGCCATCTCGAGCGGTGTAATACTTTATATTTAGAGAGTAGATTATCTCGATGATAGTTATACAAGAGTCGAATTCTCTCTTCGTGAGAGGATCTGGAGTGGGTTGAAAGTGTTTAGAATACAGATGAGAGGGGTTGCTCATCGGAGGGGACGCGAGAACACTGGGCTCTAGTAGTGCTCGCTATCTAGCTCGTTGGTTTTTTCTCGTCTTTCTTTTTTATTGCTTCCTGGGTCCTCTTTATATAGGATCGTCCGAGGTTACAAATGGTGAGTCCCACGTGATCTTGCTGTCTCGTTGACAGGTGGGCCCTTCCGTTGTCGTCACCATATTCGCTTTGTCCAGGCGCGGGCGTGACCCGTCGTATCGCACGGAGCGGTGGGCACTGTAGCGCCTGTCCATCGGCTGCCGTGTCAGCCACAGTGCTGTCAGGTCTTGTCCGTCGACTGCTGCGGCTTCTGTTGAAGTGCCGTCGTAGTGAATCTCGTCCTGTCTCGTCAGGATAGTTGGCAGTTGGCCACTGGAGTAAATACGCCATTGTGCTGTACCTTCCTCCCCGGGGGTCGATCTTCGGGGGTCAGTTCTCGGAGGTCGGCGTCTCCTCGACTTGATGCGGCTTTCGTGGGTCGCCTTAGGGGTCGGGCCGTGCGTCCGAATACTGTCGCCCGACCTTTAACTTAGGGCCTTATACGTACAAGTGCGGTCCGTGAAGTACTCGAGTTACATGATCCTGACAAGTAGTGTATGTATTTACACAATATAGTTACTAGATTGAAAAAAAAGATGCATGGATATTAGAATTCTTCGAAGGATGTGATTGCTTCTGAGTCTACACCCATTTAACAAACCTGCTAACGCCGACAAAATCGAGCAAACTGTAGGTCTCTTCTCACCAAGGTTTTGGAAACCATTTTGGTTTCGAAAACCGGCTGATAGCAGTTTGGAATCCCTACAGTAAACTAGAAAAATTAATCAAATTCGAAAATCAAAATTTTGAGAAAAAACCTCTCGATTTTTTGGTTTACCGATCGATTTTTTTATTTTCAAATTTTTTAAATTTATTAAACTAAAAACTAGTCAACCGGTCAAACCGAGTCGGACCGGTTTCACTGAAACCGCAAAAACTGGTTGATTTTCACCGGTTGACCGGTTTGATCGAAAACCACGAAATCCAGTCAGTTTCGTAAAGCTTGCTTCTCACTGCATAACTGAGTCAAGGGAGCTGGTAGGAATGGGTACCTTTATACTCCACTGAACTACTGTGTATAGATTCATGATGAAGACCCTATCATGTATGAATTTCTCTTCAGTTGTGCGCAAATTTAATTTGGAAATGCATCACGTACGCCCTGATAATCGGTGGTTTTCAACAGGGATCACGTGTGACTAATGAGGTCTCTGGCTAGCGAAATCTCCCGCACCCCCCCCCCCCCCCCTCCGGTCGATCGACAAAGAGATTTTCAATCGGTAACGTGAATTTCTCTTCAGGTTAGTTGTGTACATTTTTCTCGCATACGTAATGTTGCTTTCAGGGAAAAAGCAAGAACACTTTACCACATTATTTAACCCCCTTTTTTTTCTAAAATGGTCGCATGATGACTTGGCAACTGTGTCTTGTATAGTCGATCGGGAGACTAGCTTTGGAGCAGCCCATAGATTTCAAAGATCATTCCAAGGGGCGGTTGTTGCTGTAGAGTAGTTGTCCTACAAACCATATCCCTGCCAAATGAAAGCCACCAAAAAGCAATGCGAACCAAACCTGAAAGATGAAGAGGAAAAGCTGTTGAAATTAAACCAAAATACTTTCAGCTACCAACTGGCTTTTAAACCTTACGCAAGGACCACTTGATCTTGCATTCCAAGTGCTCGCTGGTTCCATAATTAACTGATGAAGGTTTGCTGCTAATAACTGAGTTACAGTGTAAAATGGATCGACCTTGATATATTGAAGGGCAAAGCTCTCATGGGTAAAACTGTGCGGCCGTTTTCTAAAAGATTCAGGTACGAATGATCTTTACAACACGAAAACATGACAAACAGAACACGCTTGCCATTTCCCAAAAACTAAAACGCGTACTAGCTAGATCCACTGCAAAACCCAACGCCCCCGACTCATCCTTTTTGCATTGCCGCTTTTGTGATGAATCAGCCATGCAACTTGCTATGGCCGGCAACATCGATCGCCAAGCTAAAAGAACGACGGATACTGGTCTACTACTGGAGGTCCGCGCGCGGCGCCTGCCGCGCCGCAGTCCATGCGCCGTCGTCGCGTCGACGTCGAAGCCTCGCTCGCTCCAGCCATGCCGCAGCGGCGCAGCCCGTCGTCTTCGTCGTAGTAGTAGTTATAGTCAGCAAGCTAGCGGCAAGTCGAACACGATTTGCCTTGTGTCGACGGCCGGGGAGCGTGCACCTGGACACGTCCAAAGCGGTTAGCTAGTACGAGTGCTGCCACTTTCTGCACAAATATGGTTAGAGACGCACTAATCATGGATATTCATGTCCAACAAAATTTGGAATATACTGTCACGTAGTGCTCGCAGTCTCCCAAACTTGGCTTCTTGCATTTCGTCTGCAGAAGTTTCTTGTGACCTTCCTTGGTTCACATAATAAGCAGCCGTCGGCCCGTCGGAAATCGTTTTGCTCTAGCATGCAGACGCGTTCCAAACCCCACCTAAGAAAATTCTTCAATGGATACTTGCCTAGATTGTTACACGCTCCTCTGCAGGTCACGCGGCTACGTAGCAGATGTCGTAATTCTGTACTCCTAGTACAAAGCTATCGAGCAATATTTACTTGGTTATGAACAGAATGCATTGAAGTATAGTGCAACTCCAGCTATGTACTCTTAGTAAATCAATTTGTGCAAACTTATATAATGTCCCCAGTAATAACTTTATTAATATACTTCTCATTCTGGTGGAATATTCCTCACACAAATTTCAATGGTCACCTCTGTGCCAAAAATGTAAAGATAGAGATTCATTGGAATCGCAAACCACCTATGTGGCGAATAACTTATAAGAAATCGTGACACTTGTCATTAATCTACGACATGACAAAAATAGCTAGTAACTGCAAAGAATCACAACATTTGTCATCGCAGCTATGAATCTTCGGTAACCTATGTTACAACAAAAACTAGATAACTTAAAAGATATCACAACGTGACACTAGTTGTTGCAAATGTGAATCACCGGTAATCTACACGACGACAAATGCGGCTGACTTGAGCGAAACCATAACGCTTGTCACGGCTATATAGATCACCGGTTTGCTACGCTGCGATAACATGGTGCCACGTAATTTTACATGCCATACATTGGAATCTACTGCAACCAAGTTGAAAAGGTGATCTATTTCAATTTCTAGAGAACTTTTTTTTCCCCAAATACCAAGCAAATCTCTCCCATCAGAGAAGAACCCTGCGGGTGGGCCAGCTCTCTCTCCCCTACCTATATAAACCCCTTTCCATTCCCTCCACATAGCACCCAGGCTCAACAAACGCACCCACTCCTCTTAAAACCATCCGCAGCAGCACACTCCACAGAGCAACACTGCATCCTCCACCAGCCGTCCGTTCACACCTCGTGTTCCAGCTCCTCCTCAGCTGTTACCGCTAGCTAGTTCGATCCCACTGCTTGGAGCCAACATGACGAAACACGCCACCTTCGTCGCCGGCGGGGTCATCACCAGCGGCCGCGACTGCAGGAAGCACGCCGCTTTGCACGTGGACCTCGCCGCCGCCGGGGTCGTCACCGGCGCCTCCTGGGTCGAGTCCATGAAGTCCTCCTCGCCGCGCCGCGCCGCGGACGCGGAGCACGGCGACTGGATGGTACGTGTTTACACACGCCCCGGCCAGCGAGATCTTTCTCTCCACCGGCTGCTGGTTCGAGTTTCCGGCACCGATAGGTGATGTTGATCTCCGTCGTGCGCAGGAGAAGCACCCTTCGGCATTGACGTGGTTCGAGGCGGCGCTCGCGGCGGCGATCGGGAAGCAGATCGTGATGTTCCTGGACTACGACGGCACCCTGTCGCCGATCGTCGAGGACCCCGACCGCGCCGTCATGTCCGAGGAGGTCAGTAGCTCTTCTTCTTCTCTGTCCCTTCGTTGCTCGCTTCTGCTTCTCCCGCGCCCTCGGGGGAAACAGATCATGCTCTGTTCCGCCGTCGCCGCGGCCGCTAATCCTTGCCATGATTGATGCCGCCGCAGATGAGAGACGTGGTGCGTGGCGTCGCCGAGCACTTCCCCACCGCGATTGTGAGCGGGAGGTGCAGGGAGAAGGTACCATTTCACTGCAACTCTTCCAAGGACTCGCTCCACTTCCTCTCCAGCTCCACTCTTGCTCGCGAAGCGCTTCTTTAATCTGTATACGGTTTTTTAAAAAAGAAAGCTGTGTTTGTTCTCTTGTCGTGTGGGGGCCCTGCCTCGCATGGCACAGGGAGCTGTAAGAAGAATCTTCCAGGTTTCCTTTTGTACGCTGACATCTAGTCGTAGTAGGAGTAGCAGCCACCGAGATTTTATTTACGCGTCCGGCGAGGCGACCAGCAGCGGCGGCGACGGCACGCCTGTGCGTGAACCTGGACGCGGAGGCGAGGCCGGTGCATGGAACGGAAACGACAAGCGGCCGTTTCTTCCTCGTGGTGCTTGGCTTGGGCTTGCACAGGTGGAGCTGAGTCAGTCAGTGCTTGGCCTGTCGCCCGTTTTCACTTGCATTGCTTTGGTTTGGACCGTTTGGTTGCCCTGACTTTCCCTCCCTTTTCTCTCCCGCTGCCTTTCTTCTTCCTTTCCGTTCTGCTGGCCTCTGCATGCCCTTTAGTTTTTGTTTCGTAGCATCGGAGTAGCAGTGGAGGACTGTGCTTGATGGCCGTGGCCCTGTTGGTGCAATTTGTAGGTGTTCAATTTTGTGCAACTCAAGGAGCTGTACTACGCCGGGAGCCATGGCATGGACATCAAGGGACCCACGGCGCAATCCAACCACGTCCAGGCAAATGTTCGTCATCCACTCTCCTCTCTATCTCTTCCTCATGAGTAGAAAGACTGATCTGACGATGATCACGCAGGCCCAAGCAGTTCACTACCAGGCCGGGAGCGAGTTCTTGCCGCTCATCGAAGAGGTAGGCCGCACTGCCGCAGCAGCTTCTCATCGTCGTCTACCTGCGGCATGACGCTTCGCTGTGTGGTTGCAGCATGCAGCACGCAGCCAAATTAATGAACTAACCTGATCATGGCGATGGCGCCCGTGTTGTGCCGTGTGCAGGCGTACCGCGCGCTGACGTCGATGATGGAACCGTTCCCCGGCGCCAAGGTGGAGCACAACAAGTTCTGCCTCTCCGTCCATTTCCGCCGCGTCCAAGAGGAGGTGAGCTAGCTCCGACAGATCGATGTGCGTTGCAATCACTTTCGTTCTGGTACTGTCCCGGTAGTAACTACTTTTGCCTGTTCGACCATGGCAGGAATGGGAATCCCTGAACCAGGAAGTCAGGTCGGTGCTGAAGGCCTATCCGGACCTCAAGCTCACTCATGGCAGAAAGGTGAGCATATATACCGTATCCTCAGATATATGTTCCGTAGACGCACGAGTTACATAAAAACCACGTTTGGAAAAACTCTCGAGCACTGTCATAGAATTATCTAAATATTTTATTAGTAGCTGGTACTCCAGTTTGATGCTAAAAAGATCCTGGTATCTGTTGATCAACCTTTGTTGAATAATACTTCAAGAACCAATGAACCATTGCTACGAAAAATTAGGTGCTACTGCCCTACACTTACTATAGTTGGGCTAGGTGACGCTAGCTGGTCGGTGACCTTGCTCGTCCTGCTCCTGAAATCTCCACGTCACGTAACATAGGGGCAATGACGTTAATGTTCGCTCGGTCTCATGCATGTCATGGCATGGCAGGTCCTGGAGATTCGTCCGTCCATCAAGTGGGACAAGGGCAAGGCCCTCGAGTTCCTGCTCAAGTCTCTTGGTCAGTATTACTCCTATGTAGTATTTACTAGCAGTGCAGCTAATTGCTAGTACTCCTAGCTCGGTTAAAAATTCGATAAACTTGATTTTTAGATACTAAAAATCCAATATTTTTGAAGGGTGTGTTGGGCGTAACGACGTCTTCCCGATCTACATCGGAGATGATCGCACCGACGAGGACGCCTTCAAGGTATTAATAGTAACTTGCTTATTACTACTGTGCTTCTTGTTGTTGCTGGTTAGCATAAATTTACGCAAACAAGCGACAATATATAGAGAGGGAGTATGTGGTAGCAACACTTTGAACTCTCTTGTCAATATGCGACACTATATATCTACAGGTGCTGCGCAACATTGGTCAGGGCATCGGAATCCTGGTGTCCAAGTTTCCAAAGGAGACGGCTGCATCCTACTCGCTGCGTGAGCCAGCCGAGGTAACAAGAATCAACGCAACTTCTAAAGCTTTCTTTAGGTCGGAAAGCGAACAGCACGCATCTGGGTGTGACACTGACTCGCCTTAGTTATACGTTCGATCTTCTACGTCAAAAAATTGTGTATGCGTGTGTAACATGCACTACACTGTGTGTGTGTGCGCGTCATAAACACACTGACTGATTGATCGTTGTGCTTCATTTGTAACAGGTCATGGAGTTCCTTCGCAAGCTGGTGAAGTACAACTCCAAGTTTGACATGGCGATGAAGACCTAGTGGCTAGTGCGTCGATCGAGTAGCTATCTAGCCCTCTCTGAGACATGGATAATGGAGAACAAGAACAATGCAGGCATATTTTGTTTGTTTCTTTTTGTTCAATTAATTAGTACTAGGAGTGCAGGAAAAAAAATGTGTGTGCATGGTGAAAAACATCCTCGTTAGGCCTTGCCCTGGAAGGTCTCTATTACTACGGCCTTCTGGCAGGGTCGTGTGTAATTTTAAGCTTCTGCTGCAAGCTGTAGCACAAATGGCAGGGAGAGAGAAAATAAGAAACCTTCTTTTTTCCCTATACTACACCATTGCTCGATCTGGTCGGAGCTCTTCCCGTCTGGGCATGCATGACGCTACGATCGCAATTACTTTGGTCGGTGGAATCTGGAACCGGTCGGCGTGGAAGGAACCGGAGGAACGCAGTTGGACCAGCAGGCGCCTGTTGAACGCAACATGCATCTGTCAGCAGATGGTGAGGGGAGAGATTGCCCGTCGCCGGCGCCGGGGACGACCAACGAACGACAAGAGCCTGATGAAACCTATGTTGCACGCACGCAGCGTGAAGTGTTGAAGTGTCGGGCGTAACTAGCATTTTAGAAAGGGTATGAAAAAAAAAAATTTTGCAGGCTGTACAAACGAAGACAACTATAAATATAATAACAATATTAGTCATTAAAAACTAAAAAAAGAAAAACTGAGTAAATTACAGAGCACTTGTGCTTTCTATTCGGGTTAACCGAAGAAACACCTCATACTATCAAACTTTAGTCAAACTAGATGTACAAAATATACAATTTAAAGAAATTCTAACTCGTAAATACATCGTAAGCTCAGACTAGTAAGAGAGAGAAAATGTTAAAAAAAATCAAATATTCTATCACTACAGACCAAAAGTTTTATCTTTTTATCAAGTATTTTGTCATTCAAAATTAAATATTTCATGTATTTCGCTTGAAGATTTCAACAAAACTAAATGTATTTGGCGTCAAAATCACGGCGGAGCAACAACATCTGAATAAAAAAGATATTAGGTAAAACGGCTAATAGATAACTAAATCGAGTACGTAAACATTAATTTAGATACTTAGGTGAAAAATAACAGTCTAACATAGATCTATATCAATATCTAAAATTTAATTATTGCCATCCCTATCAAATTTGGTACACATATATAGCAATATTTTAAGATTATCTATATATATTTAATATTTAGATATATGTTAAAATTAAAACTTTAATTGACACATACATTAAGACTAATTTAAGCTAAAAATTTTAGCTATGCCATGGCCCACCCACTGGGTACACCAATGATACCAGTTCAATGCTCGTGGAGTGAAGTGTCTCTCACACATTGAATCAAACCAGTTCAGGGCCGTTTGAAACAGAGAAATTTTTTTAATTTCTCTGTTTTTCTGTAAAATTAACTAATTTCTATAAAATTTTTGTCAAATTCCTTCCTGCATTTCAAACGGAGTGTCAATGCTTGCAGACAGCAGCTACCACCATCTGAGGGAGAAAGAGACCATGCAGAGTGCCGCCATAGGAGTAGCTTGTGCGCAGGTTTTCAAAACCCGCGATAAACTGTTCGAAAACTACGATTTTCGATCTTATCACTGTCGTACGGCTTAGTAAACCGATCAGTTTTCGCTTAAAAAACGTAACTAGCACTGTAGCAACACGGTATAACAGTTAACCGACTGTCACTGTCGCGGTTTTTTTAACACTGTGCAGCGGCTTCGATGGAAGTGTTCAGGTACGAGTTCTGAAACGAGCTCCTCATCAATGGCCTGGCGCCAAAAGGATCTTACTCTATTTGGAGCTAGCGGTATGTAGGGGACAAGAGGAATAGTGCTTGGCTAGCTCCTTTCTCGCAGCACCATCGCGTGGCCCCAGCCCTGGGAAGAAGAAGAAAGACTGGTTGGTTGATTTTCTTGGGGTCATTGAATGCGATGGTGGACTGGAGATGGGCGGCGAGTCGGCGGCGACCGGAGCAGCAAAGCAACGTGCCGACGCCGACGTTGGTCCTCGCCGACTGCGCATCTTTTCTGAGCTAGGGTGCAGACTGCGGCGGCCACATGTTCCCGACCAAGCCTCTCTCTCTTCTCGCGCGATCGCTGCGGCCGGGGCTCGTTCGCTGATCAGCTCCTTCCTGTTCGCTGCTTCCGCTTGCATCGATTCGGCGCGACAGCCGGAGCTCAGATCGCAGGGAACCAGGCCGGCCGGTGCCCCCAACAACAGAGCCATGCGCTCTCTGCATCGATCGGCGTAGGCGCCAAGCAAGAACGCTCCTCGATCGATCGTACTAGCTGCCGTTACTTAGGGGTCCTTTGAAACAAAGGAATTAATTGTATGGGAAAAATGAAGAAATTCAATCAAAGAAAAAAATCTTACACGAACCCTTTGGAACAAAAGATTACTTCATAGGAATTTTGGAGCGGAATTTTGGAGGATAGAAAATTTTCCTTCACATTTTAGAGGAATTCTAGCATGAGAGCTAACCTCTTGTTAAAATTTCTTTGATGAAAGTTTCAAGGCATAGAACTCTCTTTCTCTCTCTTGCTAATGAACAACTAACCATAAAATTCCTGTATTTTCCCTGTGAAGCGTCAAACATCTTTCGACAGCAATTCCTACATTTCTTTATTTCATAGAATTGAGAGAAGTATGTCTAACTCGAATTCTATATTTTTTCTATTCTTGCATTTTGAGAATCCTGAAGGAGGCCTTAATGTGGGAGGGAGGCTGAGGTAGCTACAGGTTCATTTACATACTTGCAGATGACTTCACAACAGGAAACCCCTGCATTGTGCTGCACACATGTGCTCCCGAGCTACTATAGCTACTAAGCACATGCCGATGTGGGGGGTAGACAGAAAACACGACCACCCATGCCTCTGGACCAGGAGCATCGATCGGCGTTAAAGCCAGCCTAGCTAGGTAGCTTGAACTAGAAACGCAGGGGATGCCTTAACTCGGAAGCTCTCGATCGACAAACACAGACACATCACCTACTGGTCATTAGTGTAAAAAAACACAGGTCTAATCACTGAACCTGAGAAGACGCTTAACAGTAAACATAAGGACCACAAGTAAGCACTACTAATCAACAGGTCCAAGCATGCAAAGATCCCATCCGTATGTCACATGAACCAACACTCCGATCGTGCACCCAAGCTCATTAGCAGCCGGCCCTCAGATTCCGGCACAAACAGTGGTTTACGTTGGGGGACCTTGCAAGGATCGGAGGCACTTTATCCTGTTCTTTTCAGTTTCTTTCCGATCTCCCGCCACGCCATGCATGCATGGACACAGCATCACAGATGCATGCGTGGAAAGACCAGTGCTAAGCTAGGTGCCGGTTACCTTTCTGTCCAAAAGAAATCAGCACCGGCATGCACACACCGGGGCTGCTAGCTGCTCCAGCTCATAATTGGCGGCCGGCGAAGGACCGGTTCGGAGCCAACCACTTAACCTCGATCAAACCTACATGTGGGGAGGGAAAAGCACGGCTGCTTTCGCGGGTTTTGATGTAACAAATGATTGGTGGTTTGAGATCGTGCAAGCAAGCTAGGGTTCATTGATCGATCGGTCGCTGCCATGAGTGCATGATCGAGCTTTAGTTACTTTCTGTCACTTGTTAATTTATGTGCATATGGTATGGGGATGCAAAGCGTACATGGAATAAGAACAATTACCATTTTAAGGCTGTTGCGTAATAAGGCTACACTAAGCAGAGATCACATGTGTGCCAGCCATAAGCTAGGCGACGCGCGCATCGATCGGCCGGACGCGTTGCTTGCTTAGCCGTGTGTTAAAGCGGTGTCAAAAGAGCGTTAGGCCGGCGCGCCGATGCGACGGCCGGCATGGATCGAGGAAGGAAGACCGTCCGTCCACATGGTCGCAAAGGCGATGGCTTTTTCTAGCTGCGTGTTATTTACTGGTGGTCCTTACCGCTACTGATGAATGAATCACACGGCCTTGGATGATTAGTAAACTTCGCGCAGGATCTGACCGACCACTAATAGCTATTTGGAGGGAAGAAGCGTTCGGGTTTAATGAATGGCAGCGCTCCTGCTTTTTTCTAAAAAAAATGCCGGCATCAATCGTATCTGAGCGGCGAGATTTGATTCGGTAATGTTTGACCGGCACCGGCTCTGAATTTGACAGGAATTTGTGGTGATTTCGTGACGTGGTCGTAGCCATGTGCGAGTTTAGGTTGGGGCTTCGCCTACAGAGATTGCGGATCAGGAAAAGAACCCCTCTGGGGAAAAGGTACACTGGAAATAGATACAAAATTGACATGAAAGATGGTTCTGGTTGGTGCGCGTAAGATTCGATGGATGCATATTCTGTTGATATTTGATTTTTTGAGTCACGTGCTAGCACTTTCGCATAATATACATGTCTAGTAGTCAGTTACTAGCTAGTGTGCATGCATTCACATACTGACGGAAACAACAATGCATGGCCGGCCGGCTAGCAATTAAGTTGAAAATATATATTAATTTTCGAAACAGAGATAGATAATTTTCCTTTTCTTCTATTCGTATTTATATTTTTTTCTTCGTTACAACGGAGAAAATTCGAACTCTGACAGATACAGATGGTCCCATGAAAAAAGAGGGGGAAAAAGATAGGCATCGAACTCATGGGCCGGCTCAGCTTGAGTAAATTACACTCCTGACTTGGAGGCCCACAAACAAACGTAGTATAGCCCAGCCCAGCAACACACAACCACAATTCAGCCCACTTCCTGATCGCTCATCTCGTCACCTGCTTCCAGGTCCAGCCACCTCAGCCGGAGTTTGCTGATGGATTGGCGTGTGGCTGCTTCATCTAACCTTCCCCTGATACACTGCTGGCTTCACTGACAAAAAATGAAGTAAACAACTGCAATAGTTGCGGGTCTTTCTGAATCTCGCTGCTCCAGATTAGCTTGCACTAACAGCTAGGGACAACGATTAGATGATGGTGCCCTTGGTTGGTTGACTTTGGGTCGATCAATCCGTGTCAGTATCTCTATTCTTCTACCTTCAATTAATTATTCATCTGCTATTTTGATCTCAACTACCTAGTGGTCTCGGTGGACTTGACCAGCTTGTGCAGGAACTCCTTCACCTGTGCCACATCCATCAATCCGAGTCAGTGAGAGACAGATAGTTGCATGTCACGCATGAAAGTAATAGTAGCAGATGAATGAAAAAAAAAAGCTCCACTTCTAGGTATATCTTTCTTAAACAGTCGCAAAAAAAGTATATTTCTTGAAAGCAGCAGCTAAATTTCACGAGTCACTAGCGCGGCGCCTGAGCTAAAAGATTAACCATCCATGAGTGATCAATATTTACGCTAGATTTTTATTACATTATTACTGAAAGTACCCAAAGAAATATGATGCGGTTAATTAGTACATTATCTACATGTGATGAACAGTTAAGTAGCCAAGTAGGAGTACCTCGGAAGGTTCACGTAGGGAGTAGGACGCGCTGGTCTCCTTTGGGATCTTGGTCACAAGGATTCCGATCCCTTGTCCCATGTTACGTAGCACCTTGAACGCATCTTCATCTGTTCGATCATCTCCGATGTATATCGGGAACACATCGCTGCTGTCCGCAAAACCTTCAAGGAAAGAACAAAATCGTTAATTGGGATCGATCTCAACTCATCTCATTGTTGTTCTCTCGAAAAAAGAACTCATAATTTTGCAGTAAGATATATCTGTGCTTGATGGAGACGAGATATCTACTCACCGAGAGACTCCAGTAAGAACTCTAGGGCGTTTCCCTTGTCCCACTTGATGGAGGGGCGAATCTCCAAGACCTAACAATCGCGCAAACATTACGGTTGAAAAACGGGTACGTAAAAGGGATGGCCACAAGTTGGATCGGAATATTTTATAATCTGATAAAAGGTTGGGAATCAGTCGTAGTCAGTTCAAATTATAAAGCATAATTAACTTCTTTGATACATGGAAATGTCAGCTAATTAAACCGTGGACGCATAGATTGCCGCACCTTTCTCCCATTGGTAAGTCGGAGTCCTGGGTAGTCCTTCAGCACCGACCTAACTTGGTCGTCCAATGCACCCCATTTCTGCCAAGTTTGGAAGCCAACAAGCAGTTCAGTGGAAGAAATACTAGCTCGATCTAACGTACAATGTAAGATCACTGATCAACAGTTCCTCACCTCCTCCTGGACGCAGCGGAAATGGACGGATATGCAGAACTTGTTGTCCTCCACCGTGGCGCCGGGGATGGACTCCATCTTGGCCGCCAGAGTGCGGTGCGCCTGGAAATTTCATGGGAAATAGCACGCAGATTAAATCACGAAATAAAATTTATTGCTGCGAGAAACTGTCTAAGGAAGAAGAGAGACTGTTCAGTGGGAGCTTCAGCCTTCAGGTTGCAAAAATATCTTGCAATTACCTCCTCAATTACAGGCAGGAAGTCACTCGCCGGCTGCCATAGAATAGCTTCGGCCTGCAAAACAACAAACATTACAAAGTTAACTAAAAACTAATAAGGCCCCGTTTGGAACGCGAGAAATTTTCTTGTTCCTGCATTTTTTCGTATAAAATTAAACTGATTCCTGTGAAATTCCTGTAAAATTTCTGTGAAATTCTTTCGTTTCAAACAGCGCCTAAGACTTGTAAAGCAAAAAAAAACTTTTTTCAATGTGTACTAAGATGTTTCTAACATTTGCTTTTGTATGCTTGCACTGGACGGTGGGTCCCTTGATGTCCATGCCGTGGCTCCCGGCGTAGTACAGCTCGGCCAGCTTCACAAAGTTGAACACCTGGATGTTGGACCAGATCAACAGGGCCATGAGCATCACTGACACAGAAACTGGGCGCCAAAAGAAAAGGCTTTCTAGTAAAAAGTAAAGGCAAACGGTTTGCTGTTTTCAGTGCGTGCACTGTTCCAAACAGGCACGTCTAGGTTCACAGCACTATGTTGCGGAAAACATGCATGTGGATGGTGAAGAAAAGGGAAAGGCAGCAGGAACCAAGAAGGAGATGGGCACGGAGTCGGAATGCACCTTGTCCCTGCACCTCCCGCTCACGATCGCCGTCGGGAAATGCTCGGCGACGCCTCTTACCGCCTCCCTCATCTGCGGCGGAAACAAAGGACGCCGTGGTTAATTAGTTGGTTCGGCCGGCGACGGTGCTTTTGACGCGAAGCAAAGCGTGCTCTGCTTCGCCCTAGCTAGCTCGCACGCTAGGCGAGGGGGCTCACCTCCTCCGTCATCACGGCGCTGTCGGGGTCCTTGACGATCGGCGACAGGGTGCCGTCGTAGTCCAGGAACATCACGATCTGCTTCCCGTTCGCCGCGGCGAGCACGGACTCGAACTCGGCCAATGCCGACGGGTGCTTCTCCTGCGGACGCAGAGCATTCGGATCAGTGGCAAGATCGAGCATGCACCAGAACAGCGAATAGGGGACGCCATCGATCTCTTGGCGCACGTGCACATGTACATACCATCCAGTCGTTGTACTCGGCAGCGCGGCGAGGCGAGATGGCCATCACGGAGTCCACAAGCCACGACCCCGCCGTCCTAGCGGCGGCCGGCCCGTGGTGCACGATCTGCGCCGCCGCGGCCTTCCTGCCCACGCGCGACCGCTGCGTCGGCGGGAACGTGGACGTGAACCGCCGTCCGGTAGGGTGCTGATGCTGCGCCGGCGCCGCGACGGCGGCCGTGAGCGCGTCCTCCGCGGGGAATGCGGACTGCTTCGTCATCCGCGATCGATCGAGTGGACGGGAGCAAAAAGCTAGCTAGGCGCCGGGAAAGCAGGGAAGGTAAACAGACGACACAAGCAGGGATGGTTGGAGGAGAAGAGCTGTTTGGGGTTTTGGGGCGGCAAGCGATCGAGCCGGGCTATTTGTAGACAGACACCCCGCCCGCTGTTTTGCGGTTGGTTCTGTGGTTGTGCGCGCGCTGGTGAAGATGCCGGATTCGCAACAGTGGCAGTAGCATGTTCCATCAGAGCTCTGAGCTCTCTCATTAGATCTCTGTCGACAAAAGTACAGGATCGAACTCATCACGCAGTTTCGTGGCTAGATGCTAGATACAACAACATACTAGTATTTGCTGCGCAATTGTAACGAGTGGTGACAAATACTACTTGCATTTGTTATCGATCAATTGGCCGTAACGTCTTTGGATTCAGTTAATCGATTCGAGTTTTTTTCATGCATTGTTTCAAGCGTCACTTCGTGTTGCTTTCGATCCCATGCCAGGTCTCCACATAAACTATAGTTTCTAGCTAGGGAGGCCACCAAGTCACCAACTACCGCCCGCCGGTAAGTATGGATCTATGGGCCAACCTGATGCTCTTGGACACGAATGCGTGTTCGTACGGTGTCACCTTCTCGCATTCAAAATACATAAAACTCACTCGAACGGTATGCCCAATGCATGTCTCCAATGAATACACATACGTACGTGGTCCTATTCCTTTCACCGTAAGCCAAAGGTCTCCAATATTATACTGTCAATGACAGTAGGAGGCAACGACACGTCCATGTTCAGAAGTCCAATTCTGCTGACTCGACGACCGCGACACGGTGAATTTCTTGACTCCGGCGCGGTGCCGGTATCACCACGTACGCACGCGCGCGGTCGTCAAACTTGCAGTTGTGTGGAAACTTACCTCGACCGACCACAGGTTCCTTTCTTTGAAAAGACTGGGTAATTGTTGGGTGAGACGAGCAACGACAATAAGCACGCATCAAGCCCATGTCTAGCTAGTGTAGCTGACAGTCCGTTGCAATGGAAGCAAAACATCAATTCTTAAGGCCCGTTTGGAATACGGGATTTTTTTTACTTTTTATATTTTTTTTATAAAATTAAACTGATTATCGTGAATTCTATACATTCCTGTGAAATTTCTACTCGTTCCAAAAGGGGCATTATGCTAGAGCTAGCTTGGAAAGTCTGCTCCGTATACGTAGTCCATGCTTACGGAATGGCACGCATCTTTGTGCAAATTAGACAACTCTTGAAAAAAAAAATTTAGGATCCTCATCAAATTATCAATGCCTCTCAAACGTTCGGGTGCATTTGATGGCGGCAGCATAATGCAGTTCCCACACGCCGACAAAAACATGGGCGCTGAAAAACTCATAGGCACGCTGGCGATCACCGTCCAACACATTACTCCAGTTAGATCACCTTGTCCGGCTCTGGAGTACCTGATGACTCACCGCAGGATCAGTATCCAGCCATGCACGTACAGCGCAGTTTAATCGACGGAGAATGCATGTGCACTGAATCTCCCTCTGAAACAGCTCATGCGCACGCATACAAAACTGCCACAGGACAAAGCAGACAGATATGAATCCTGCCCCCCTGGGAGAGAAGCCACATTGAAGATCCAGCGCAAGTACACGTACTGCTTAGCCCTTTTGGTAGCATCCACGATCTCCCAAGTAGAGTATAACCTGGGATCGATCTACCTGGTACTGGTAGAACTCGTCGCTCAGAACTCGATCGTGTCAGAGGGCCAGGGGCACATGCATGCAAACTACTCGTAGCACGATATATTGAAACCTGAAAACAATCAGATCATGCGAGCAGATTCTCGATCGGTCGCGATTCAAAGCTTAAACAAACACGTAGATTTTACAAGTAGATCGTCACAATCCAGGCTTGATTTGAATTTCCCACCGGCCGTCGATCGACAGCGACGACAAAGGGACCGCGCGCACGGCGCCAACATCCGAGTCAATCGTACGTGTCGGCCATAAACTTCCCGCCACTTGTTGCCGCGTCAGCTGGCTTTGTTACATCGATCTCACTTGCTTTGCAACTGCTTTTGCTTTGCTCGTGAGGAGAGTTTTGGCGGGGCGTGATGGGGTGCTTAGCTGTTGGCGACGTCGATCGAAGCTTCCTCTGCTCCTCGATCGATCAAAGCCAGTCCATTGGCTATTAATAAGTTGTAAGTTCATGCCGAAACTGATGAGGACGGTTAGGCGTAAATCAATCAAGATCTGTGCTTTGTTGATTTATCTCTTGTCGACGATCTGCCATGTCGGCGCCGTACCTCTCGAAAGGCCCCTTTCGAAGTGTTTCGAAGAAAAGGCCACCCCTTTCGATCGAACCCGGCCGTTTATTTGCAAGTGCATGCGTGGGCCAGCCGGGGCATTTCCATCCGAAGGTTCGATCGATCGCCTTTTCATTCCTAACTTGTACCTAGTGTTATGTTAAGTTAGTAGTGTTGCTTGGTTCAGAGAGGCAGAAGAAAAGGGGCAAGGAAGAGACGGCTAGGCTAATGGGAGGTGACTAGATCTTATGATTGGGTGGTGTGGAAAGGAAAGGAAAGGCGCGGAGCGGAGGCTTTGGTTGACATTGTGGTTGCCGATATTTCGCGACGGTAAAGTGATCTTTATATATAGTTCATGTGCAAACTCAGATTAATATGTTGATTTGTTAGGTGCAGCGATATATATAGTCCAGTGTCTTGATCGGGACGTGCATTTATGTTGTGTGTAGCCCGTCTCACGCAGTGCAAAAAGGTACTCCCTCCATTCGAAAGTTACTGTCGCTTCAAATTTAATTAGATGGTTGCGTGCATGGAGCATAGCAATGCTAGAGATATCAGCTACTTTTGTCGCTTGCTTAGCTAAAAGCCGCGCCGGTGTCACGTATGAATGTTCATTGAACCTTTCCATTCGGTAACCTAATTAAATTCAACAGATTGATTTGATCCGCCGTCCAATTCGTTTTGCTGCTAGCTAGCTAGCTAGCTAGTGTGTCTTTCTGACTGGATACGCTTGCATGTACCAGGACAAGATCGAGGCGGCCGGTTTTGTTCGATGCATGGCATGTAATACAGTAGTAATTTCGAATCGAGCTATATATAATACGTACAGACACTACACATACTTATTAATTTGATCGTCAAACTCAAAACTCACGAGCGTTTGTTGCTTCATTGCGCATCTGTTGTCATCATGCTAGATTTCAATCCAGGAGGACGTTGTGTGTATCGCCTTGTCAGGGCTCGCCGAACCAAATGCCTATTGTGTCGATACGTCCGCATAAAATAGTGCTGCGATATGTTTGGCACCTGAAGCCTGATCGATTTTTATTCACGGTGGTGTTGTTTATATGTCACCTCACTTTGTGGCGCACACAGCATTCCTTCTTTCGTTGCTGGAATTAAGATCAATATCATCCCATGTACCTGTCTCGATCTTGTCCAACGTTGATCGATCGTAGTGGAATGTCACTGGGCGCAAACCCACTGACGGTCGACAAACCCACTTTTGAAACATTAAACCTGCAAGTCTGGACCCTATTATACGGAGTAATAATTTGTAGTACCACTTAGTGTCCATGTGTTCTGGCTGCTCTGTAAGCTAGATTTTCTCTCGTCGTCACCTGGAACCACCGAACCATCGTAGTGGAATGTCGTTGGGCACAAACACTAATTACCAAACAAGCAGCTAAGCACCCCCTAATTAAACTCCCAACTAGCATTGATTTGACCCTGAAAAAGTCTCATAGTTAGGGCTTGATTCTTGCAAGCATATATGCATTAATTCTTGAACGTAACTTATATCGATCAATCCGCACGTCTCCAACTTTGGAATGACGAGCTATACGCCTATACCAAATAGGCTGGCCGAACCTCTTTTTTTTTTCCAATCTGTTCCTGATACTGTGTTATATTTTTCCTTTCTGGGTTCTGGCGTCAAACTGTACTTAACATACTCCTAAGTACGAGTAGTACTGATAGGAAGGTAGTAGCTACTTAATTAACCCAGGATTTGCTAATTGCAAGAGTAGGAGTACTTGGGAAAGCCTCCTTAAGTTACAATGAAGCTTGCCGAATCTTTGAAGAACCCGGGTACGGACACGCACGCGCGCCGATCGAGCTGAAAAAATCGCACGCGCGTTTGAACAATGAATCAACAGTGTAGCGGCGCTGCATGACATGCAGAAACCTAACCCTAGCTGTGGTGGCTGTTTCTTTGACTATTGCGGGGCTTACGCATGGCGCTCTCTCACTGCCGGCTTTCCTGCTCTTCCACCGCCGCTGGTTTTGCTCTGTCGAGGCACGCCGGAGCCGCAGCACTGAAGAGAAAAGTGTACTCTAACTACTCCTTTGAACCAAAATGTGGTGTGGACTGAAAACGAACGGGGCCCCCGCCCGACCTCTTCTGAAGCTTGGCACGAATTATAAGTTACTCTCACTATTTTTAAATTGACTTTTAATTTCAACTTTGATTATTTGTTTTATTCAAAAAATTTGATAAAAATTAGATATTTTGTTATAATTTAATTAATCATTAGAGTTATTTAATTACAACTTAAAATTTTACATATGTAGACTAATCTTTTTAATAAGACAAAAAATCAAATTTAAGATTAATAATCAACGACAATATCAGTTTAAGAACGGAGGAAGTACTCGTAACAACTAATGCATGCAATATTTTGCACATGTTGAATTTGATGTGTGGTGGTGTAAGGAGGAGTACCTGAGAAACCAAAAGTTGAGTGAAATGTGCTTAATTGCACCACCAAGCTACAACGGTAGAACACCTTAGACAACTTGACAACGCCGCTGCTTTTTTTTTCTAACTTGGGTCCTGCTTTTGGCAACGAGATCGGAAAACAAAAAGTTCATTTTGGGTGCAGTCCGTCCCGGTGCAAGGCGCGACGCCTTTCGTGCAGAGCTCAAGCCACTCACGGCCACGGTGAATTTGCCTTGCCGCGTGCTCCAAGCAGTGGGTGGAAATCCGGTCATAAAATTCAGGGACGGTGGAAGAACAGAAGGAAAGGGGAGAGGGGGCGGGGACAAACTGAAGCGACATGGCGGCCCAGAATGGCCAAGCAGAGAACACGCGGCCTATTTACTGTAAATTGGCCCAGTGGGCCTCAATGCCATAGCCCAGCGTGTCAAGCAGGCGGAAAATGTGTTGGGCTGACTCAAAGGTAGAGGGATTCACGCCGCTGAATGCGGCACCACTCATGCCTTGCTTGACACGCCATCTATCTCTGGTTGGTTCGGCCTCATAGGCTATTTCCGGCCTGATACAACATACGTGGGCCGTCAACGTCCACGGAGACGGGCCAGCGCGGCAGACGCCAGACAAATACGGTAAGGTGATGAGATATTGAGATGTGGTACGTACTGCAAAAGTACTTTTGTGACCACACAGATCATCATCAAACCCGAGCAAAGTTGGTTCAAAACCGACCTGGCTCCGGCTCAGACCAGCTCACCCTCTAAGCTTCGCCGCATGCAAGGGCGCACGCCGGCACGCGTGAGCGCATGTGCGCGCCACCACCACCACCGGCGTCTGCCTCTGCTGCTCCCAAGTCCCAACCCCGCCTCGGCGTGCGGGCCCGGAAAGTAAAGGCTTGGCACGTGACGCCCCACGCCTTTTCCAACGAAAAAGATCCTTCTGTTCTGTTCTTCCCAGCAATTGCTTCGTTGCTTGCCGTTCTGCTCCGGTAGTAGTAGTCGTGAGCTGTCCGCTGCCCCTGCCAGGGGATCCAATCCCAAGCGATTTCTTGTTTGCTTGCTCGCTTGCCGTACTGCTGTAGTAGTAGTAGTAGGTCGTGATCGTGAGCTGGCCACTGACATTGCAGGGGATCCAAGCAAAGCATCCTCTCCTGCTGGAAGGAACGCCGTGGGATGAAAGAAACTTACCGATGGTCCGGAATTTCCCCGCACGAATGGTCCTCTGCTCGTGGTTCCTGCGCATTGGAAAGTGGAGAGATGCAAGTGGCACATGAGTTCACTCCTACTGCCTCCATCCTTAAATATAACATTTTTGAATTTAAGTAAAGTCAAATTTTGTTAACTTTAATTATTAATAATATAAAATTAATGATGTTTTATTATATATAAATCATATTACTAGATTTTTTATGAAACATATTTTTATAATATGTAATTTTTTATATTAAAATTTTTTAAAATTTATAAATATTATTAATCAAAGTTGATAGCGATTAATTTTAATTAAACTCAAAAATATTTATATTTAAGGACGAAAAAAAGTAGGTTGATTCTGCTGTCATCTCACCTTCATTTCTACCCGTGTAGCAGAGGCGAATCTAGAATAAAATTTAATTTGAAGGGGTGCCGATCTTTTTGTTAAGTATTTAAATAAGCTTTTTAACATATAATTTATTGAGTTTAGTACTTAAAATTAGTAGGAAGTCTGAGCAAAAAAAGGAGGGTGCTGTAGCGGAGGCAGCACCCTGTGGATCCACCCCTGCCACGTAGAATCACTCGACTGTCCTCTCAATCTAGTATACTCAATTTCATTTTAAAATTGCTGTTATCATCTAGTTCAAATTTAAATTAGACGATGACGATAACTTCAAAACAAAGAGAATATTAGCGATCTTAACACTTTGTCCCGCTCAGAGCACTACCAGCGGATTCTCTTACCTTGAAGCAGGCTCATGGGGGAAAAGAAAAGCTATGAACACGTTTCCTGCTCCCTAGAGTTCATAAAACCGCGGTAAACTCGGTTTTTATAGTTTTTGAACTTATCGTTGCGGCTCGATTTCATCGAACGGTCGATTTTTATTTTAAAAATTTTAAAAATTAAAAAATTTTGAAATATCAAAAATCGATAAAATCGCTCGGCTTACTATTAAAATCGATGGGTTTCAAATTTTAAAATCTGAAACCGTAAAAATAAAAAAAATCGGTCGGCTAACCGATGAAACCGAATGGTTTACTTATAGCAGTTCATTCAAATTTTGAATTTTTAACTTAAAACAGTTTTCGATCGGTTTTTACGGTTTTCGTAATTTTTATCAAACCAGTTCTAACCGGATTTAGCAGTTAAAACGAAATTATAAACCCTGCTGCTCACCGAAACAAAACCTTAGCACAAGTAATTGCCGCTTAAGCGACAGCGACACCCATCATCTATCTATATACTCCTACAACCTAAACTCCACTTACGGTCAATGTGCCACGCATGCGCATGTATGCCGACCACCGTTGTACTCCTACAACGACAAGGCGCACCAACATATACACAGACGACACCAATGATTTTTTAAAACTTTGATAAATTTTATAAATATATAAATTACATATTATAAAAATATTTTTTATAATTAATTTAAAGATATAAATTTTATATTATTAAAATTTATCAAATTTATATAAATTTTTAGTCAAATAAAAAACACACAGTCGGTACTAGCAGCTAGTAGCAGTCGTTTCCCAATTATTAGCTCGGGACGGAAAGACGGATCGCCAGCTTCGAATCTCGCTGTTCACTTTTGCGTAGAGCTCGTTGCTGGCGTTTTGGTTTGACAGCAGCTCGGTGTAGGGGCCGGCCCCTTCCATTCATCTAGAATAAACAAAAGAAAAGGCAGCTTGCATTGCTGTTGCATAGTTGAAACGCTATTAAGAATGGTTAAGGTTACAGCCTCAAGTGCAACTGCTGCCTTTTCCTTTTGTATGTGAAGGGAAATTGTTCCTCGATCACGTTACGCAGGTATGGGGCTCTCTGGAGCAAGGACTACACCGGCACTGTTTCGCACACCTTATTTTTAATTTATTCACAGAAATAAATAGAAAATATGTCAAACAGCAAATTTTTTTACAGCTTATTAGTTTAACAGCTTTTTAAAATAAACTTAAACACCAGTTTATTTTTTAGTTTTTTTTACTTGCTTAAAAAACAAGCTGTTTTTTATTAATTTCTAGATGTACCAAACATACCTTAAACCGCTCGGTTTTTTATTTGATAAATAAACTGAGTTTATTGTAAAATTGAGGTTTTTGTTTTTACCATACATGGTATAAGCTTTTAAGCTAAAATCGGTTGGTTAATTTTTGAATCCAAGTCGAACCGATTATATGGTTTTATTTAAACACATCAGTTTTTCTTTTAAAAAAATTAAACCTTGATCGAGTGTTGCGTGCACGTTTAGTGCACGCAGTTACCACAGGAGTGGCAAATAGTAAAACAGTACGGCGAAGCAAAGATCTTGGGTGCTACTCCTACTAGCTAACCCTCTCTCTTGTCTCGTCTAGTCTAGGAAATTAGCTGGAGATCGAAGAAACCATTAGCACTAGCGATTAGAAAGCGTTGCTTTCTTGACACTGCTGCTTCGTCAGTCAGTGTACATGATTCTTTGGGTTTTGCTTAGCATGTTTGGTAGCGCGACGGTGACGTACGGGAAATCGTGCGGAAAAAACGGGCGCTTCGTCGCCGGCGTGCCTACGAACGAGAAAAGCCGTTGGCCCGTCGGATCGTCGACCGATGGATGGCGCCGCGCGCGTTGG
The DNA here is from genome assembly GCA_001602295.1 of Zoysia matrella. Lineage (NCBI taxonomy): Eukaryota > Viridiplantae > Streptophyta > Magnoliopsida > Poales > Poaceae > Zoysia > Zoysia matrella. The sequence continues at coordinate 82,296 of BCLG01001920.1, forward strand.
TTCGGTTGGGACGACGTCGGGCTGGTTCCCAACCATGGCGAGTTTCCTCGGAGTTGGAGGTCGCCGTCCGGAGCACATGCGCGCGTCCATCCATCGAAAATGCCGTCTTTGTTGTATTGCTGCTTTCAGTGAGCAGAGTGGGTTAAATGTTTAGGGTACTTTGTAATGTAAAATTTTCATAAAAATTGCATATAAATTTTATTTGAATAAATTTAATTTCACAAAAAATTATAGAGAATAGAAAAATAGGTTTTTTTATTGCTTCTTTCAGTGAGCAGGAGAGCAAGCTAAATGTTTTTTCCTGTGAAATTATATACTAAGATATTTGTGAAATTTCTATGTTATAAACAGGATCTTAGTCTTTTTTCTATTGTCTCACCGCAATTTTTTTTAAAAAAAATGTAGCAGTTTTTTTTTAAATAACATTAGAAATAGTCGTAGGTGCAGTGGGACATGTGGAGAGTATTATCCACTTCATCAGTGTCTTAAATTAGGCATTCCAGAATAGAAAAAGAGATTTTTTTTTATATAAAGACCTGGTAATGCAGATTACATGGTGCTTATCCAGTCTTGTACTGTATGTACCGAGGTCACAGTATAAAATACACTGACATTGTACTTGTAGCATATCCCTGTCCTGCTACCGGATTTAAAACCAGAAGTCTAGAACATTCTCGTCAGCATCTGCTCCGTGGCTCAAAAAATAAAACAAAACAGAGCGAGGAAAGCGTGAGCAGGCCGGCGACCGTTACGGGGGCCGGGCTGGCAGACCGGCCGTTCCGTGCGAGCCGCAAACGTTCAAAATTTCAAAATACCGACGGCAGCGCAGGACGGCACCACGCGTACGACGAGCGTCGCGAGGCCGGGCGTTACGGGCGGGCGCCGTAACGGGGGTCAACACCCCCGAGCGACGGGCCCACGGGGCAGCGTCCTCCGCCGACGTTATACCCCACCTGTCATGCACCGCGGAGGGGTGGGTGGGGTGGCGCGGGTAGGGCGGGCGGTGCGGTCTTTAAAAAAATGGGGAGGGGGCCATGAGCACCACACAGCGACCCCTCACCTTCCTTCCATTCGACTCCACACTCCCACTCGCCTCACCTCACCCTGCGCCTGCCTGCAGCCTCGCCTTTTTAGAGAGAGAAACCACGCACCGGTCCGGCGAGCTAGAGAGAGAAACGCCATCCCCGGCTGGAGAGTGAGTAAGGGAGAGGGGAGCTTTACGAAGAGGGAGGGGGGCCATGGAGAGACCGGCGCCGGTGAGGAAGTCGCACACCAACACGGCGGACCTGCTGATCTGGCCGGAGGGGGCGCCACAGGACCCGGCGCCCGGGGCCACCCCGCCGCCAAACCGCCGGCCGCACCAGGTGAGCTCGAGCCCGCGCCTGTCGCGCGGTCCTCCTCGCAGCGAGCGGCCTCCTCTGTCATTGCTTCCCTCCTCGTCTCTTAACTTTTTTTCTCTCTCTCTGCTTGGTGCAGCCGTCGGAGGCGATCAGCAAGGTGGTGTTCGGCGGGCAGGTGACGGAGGAGGAGTTTGAGAGCCTCAACAAGAGGTGAGATCACCATGTTCCGCCTCCAGAATCTCTCGCTGGGAAGAGGGATTCAGTACTCTGTTCTTGTTGGTGTTTATCCCGCGACGAGTTTTTTGGCCGTGGCAATTAGATCTGTCGAGATTTACGGTCCAGCCTCGGGAACAGTTTAAATTCCGAAAGCGCCTTCAGTTGATCTGTTCAGCTGCGAGCTGGGAAATTCGTTGGATTCGGGGCTTTAGCTCTTTCAGTGAGATAATATGACGGCTCAGTTCTAGCCCTGTTATTTCCAGAGGTTTTAGCTCTGCCATGTAGACTTCGGACATGTTAATTACTACAGAGTTGGTTGTTAGTACAAACTCTGGTTTGAATGTTCCCGAAATTGCCATCTCACCAACTGCATATTGGAATTTTGAAATCCAAGAACCGTCCCTTAAGTTTGGTTAGAAATGAGTTGACAGCTTGACATTGACAAAAATAGAATGGTACATATCAGGTGCACCATTTATGCAAGTTTTTCTTCTTGAGAGCAACAGGCACTCTTGAAAGGTTGCCGAAACTCTAGGTTTTTATTTTATATGTTTTTATCAGTTTTGTAGATCGCTGACTGCCGTATTTTCGTTAGTTAGTTCATAACAATTCAGATTAGCACGTTGGTGTAGGTTATGATCTACTGATTTACTACCTTGGGCTCACTACTCTATTCTTCGTTTTCCAGGAAACCATGCTCGGCTCCCAAGTGGAAGGAGATGACAGGAAGTGGCATCTTTGCAGCTGGAGGCGAGGTTGAGGAAGATGAATCTGGCAATGCCTCGGCAACTCCCATCAGAACAGCTCCAAAAAATTATCAGGTAATACCAACTTCTGCTATTTAACAAATCCATGTGTTTGGTTTCGATGTTGTGCTCATTTGTTGAGACGAATGACTTGATTAATATTTCTTATTTTCTGTACATTTAAATGGCTGTTATATTATCTGCCGGTTGCTAAAATCAAACTTGTTAAATGTTCAAACCGCCAGAGTCAGAAGTTGTTGGGAATCTTATGGGAAGAGTTTGCTTAGCCTTATTAAATACAGGTTGTTTGGTGACCTTTCCTTGTGACAGAAGGGGACTTTTTGATTGATCAATCAAACTGAACATACACTTCAAGCTTTGATTGATAGACTATAGTAACCTCACAATCATATGTACTGTTTTGCATCTTTTTTGTTCCTTAAAATTTTAAAAAGAAAACGACTCTTGATTGGATTCTCGAATATACAAGGTATAAAGCTAACAGTAGGTTCTGTAAATTATCCCATGATTAGCGAGAGGTGCTGAAGATTCTTCTAATTTTTTTTTCTGGTACTGCAAGTTTGTCGGTTGCCCTTAATCTGCCATGTAGCTATCTGGCATGTCTAGTCTTGCATTACATTATGTGTAGCAGACACATTTTTAGCAAATACTCCACTAGTCAGTATTGTGCTTGTTGTTTTCAAGGTGACAAATAACCATTGACTTGTAGATTTCATTGTACTTGTGATAGAATAAATAAAGGCTATCCTGCAGCATTACCCGATACAAATCTAAAGTGTTTATGATTTTGTCTAATCCAGGCAATCAGCACCATAAGTCACATCTCATTTGCCGAGGAAGAAAGTATTTCTCCCAAGAAGCCAACTTCGATAGCTGAAGTAGCAAAGCAGCGCGAGCTAAGCGGCACCCTTCTGAGCGAGGATGACAGCAAGATGAAGAGGCAGATATCTGACTTGAAATCGAAGGAGCTCAGCGGTCACGACATCTTTGCTCCTCCTGAGGATCCCCGGCCACGCAACTCGGAGAACGGCTCGACCTCGCAGACACCGGGCAAAAACGCTTATGTCGTGATCTCTGAACACTACTACTATCTTCTGCTTGACTCAGTTACTACATATAGCTCGCATCTATACTCACTGTCTGCTGTCCTCCTCACAACAGATGAGCACCATCAAATTCGGGGAGGCCGACGAGGACAGCTTGGTGAAGACCGCGAAGAAGATCCCGACGAAGAAGTTCACGGACCTGACCGGCAACGACATCTTCAAAGGCGACGCTGCCCCGGGGACGGCCGAGAAGCACCTGAGCACGGCGAAGCTGAAGGAGATGACCGGCAGCGACATCTTCGCGGACGGCAAGGCCCCGTCCCGGGACTACCTCGGCGGGATCCGGAAGCCCCCGGGCGGCGAGAGCAGCATCGCGCTGGTCTAACAAGTCAACAACACCAACAACTACTACTACCACAACAAAACCTGATGATGGACATAGCCCCTACACCCGCCATTCATCCGATCCGCCCCCCCTCGCCGTCTCTAGGAGTGATTTTTAGGGAGTTTTCTTTCCGTCCTGAGGAACCGATTGATTGGAACTGCCGGTTTGCTTTCCTGTTGCCCCGTCCTTCGTGCTCGTGTTAGTCTCCTCCTCCTCTTCCCCTGGTGTGTGTGGGGTACGGCAGCAACGATGGTTATCTTCTCTAATTTAACATTTGGTTTGGCTTTCTTGTGTTGGTTGGTTAGTTGGTTGGTCGTGGCGTGTGCCTAATGTAATGACAGACCTAGCAAGCAGTGGTGCTTTGTCTCAATCCGTGACTGGATGTTTCAGCTGCTCGTTCTCCCTGCCATTTTCGATCTGCATGCCGCCGCGCTCGTCGTTCGTTGGCGGGTCCTTGGACTTGTGGTTGGCTCCGTGTTTCCTTCCCTTTCCTTCGGTCTCGGTGGCACCTAACTCCATTACCACCACCACCAAATCGTGATGAGAAGCAACGGCGCTGTCGATCTCACTGCTCAGATTTTGCGTCCGCTTTTCGAGCCTGTTAGGTTGCAGGCTTTCAGCCGTCACGTTACGGTGCTCGCCTCGCCATGCGTTGCTTCGGTGACTGAATGGATTTTTGGTGGAGCCGGTTCATATGCTGTGGCTGTGGTTGTGGCGGCCATAGGATTCCCTGCCTGCCTGAGAAAGGTGTTCGTGCTCTGGTCGTCCCGGTGAGTGAGTGACCACCCCCCTGATTGAATTATTCCTCGCCGTGGTAGGCGATCGGATCTAGTATAGTCGGCTTACATGTAGCACTTGTTCTCTAGGGACTAGCCGAGTAGGTGGCATTTGTCTCGAGCTGTTGCATAGGAACAGTAGACTGCAGGAAGCAGGGGCCGACCTCCTCGGCGGGCCACCCACGGCAAGCCGGCGCCGCCAGCGCCGGAGGCCTGGGCCATCCTTGCCGATTGGGGGGGTTCCTCCGCCTCCCTGTGGAACATTGTTCTCAGACGAGCGGGCCATAGAAAACAAAACGGCCCAGCAATTGCTTCTAAACAACACGACCTGACGGATAGGCCTCAACTTTATGTGGGCCGTAAAAAATTGTTTTTATGGGTCGTTAACCCAAAATTAGAAAGAAGAGGAGGCCCATGCGACACGGGGAAGAAGAGAGCGAGCGAGCGCGAGCTTTCCGTGATCCGGAGTCCAGACTCCAGAAGCGAGGAGGGAAGCTAAGCTAGCAGGAGGAAGAAGGGGAAGAGACGAGGAGGAGCGACGATGAGGCGCGGCGGCCATGGCGGCGGGATGGACGACGAAGAACGGGTGTTGCACGCGCAGATTCCTACGAGCTTCGGCCCCGAGCTGCGGGCCTGCCTCCGATGTCGCCTCGTCAAGACCTACGACCAGGTACCTCCTCCGCCGCTGCCGCATCCTTCTTCCTAGGGATGCAGTTTTTGGTTCAACCATCGAATTAGCCAGACGAAGAGCAGTCTGTGGCGGACTGATGACTTTTTTTATTTTTTTGACGGAGTCGGGCCGGGGTTTGGTTCGCCCGGAACAATCCCGTTCGCCGGGGCTAGGATTCTGCGTCAGCGCCCTGCCACTCCGAATCCTTCGATTTCGTGGTTGGGGTTGGTTCGATTTGTTGGGCAGGTTATTTCGCCGATGATTGTAATGGTGATTCCTTTGTCCTGTCTGTGATTGTTGTTTGATACTCGTGCGCAGTTCAGGGAGAACGGCTGCGAGAACTGCCCGTTCCTGGAGATGGAGAGGGAGAACGACAACGTCGTCAATTGCACCACCCCTAACTTCACTGGGTAAGTCCGGTGAGGAATTGTGATCACTACTTCACTAGGGGTTGAAACTTCGGGTTACTGAAATGAGTACGAGTATTTTGCTCTTTGGCCTGTTGTAATCTTCCTTAACTTTAAAATGGCAAAAGGACAAAGGAAACGCAATGCTAGCGGTGTTTTAAAGTTTTAATTCTATCTGATAATAGTGGATACATAATTAAAGATGAAAGTGCTGTTACTGCAGAAATTTATAGCATAATAGATTAATGATGGATTATAGAGCAGTCTGAGTAAACGCTGGGGTGCATAAAAAAATTTACTGTTGGGGATCTGTTTTTGCTGCTCCTGCGCTTTTGTATCCAATACGACCCTGGATTCGTAATACAGTGTTGAGGTTCTGGAGCTAATTAGAAAAGTCCATACTGGAATGCAGAATAATCTCTGTGATGGATCCCAGTAGGAGCTGGGCTGCTCGTTGGCTGAGAATTGGTGAGTGCATAGTTCTCCACTGGCCTGCAATCAGTGTCTTTTTTTCAGCATACTGTATTTTCGTTTGTTCCTACATTTTATCTCTTTGTCATACTGTGATGCACATTTAATTATATACATAATCTAAGTGCTTACCCTTTGCAACAACTTTTATGGAAGTTAGGAGGGCCTGTGCTAGTTGCTAAGCATCATATAGGGAAATTCCTTATAGGGGAACTCCCCATAGATTGACCTCAAATCTTCAAGGATCACAAAACCAAATTTAAAACTTTGGCTGGGGAATATTGATTCTGAAATCTTTCTGTTTGTTTGAAAGTCATAGGTGCTAAGTATGTGCTTTGAAGGCACCTAGCGGCTAGGATGCAGTATGGCCAACTTTGCAGTTCTCTGAGTGTAGTTGCCAGATTGACGCCCATGGTCTAGGCAGTCTTGGTGGCAATGTTCGACATGTGCATATTTAGATCTTTCATAACTTCTAAATGATAGTATGTCTTTTTCAAACCACGTTGAGGCATGTAGTCATTTAAATCAACAAAGGGAGAATCAGGATTTTGTTTTCAAATCGTGTTGAAGCATGTAGTCACTTAAAGCTGCTAAATGAATACCATCTGGTTGACTCTTTTATAGGATCGTTTTTGCTTTTTGTGCACTACTTAAGTTCATTCCTGTTTCTGTTTCAAGGTTCTGTTTCTGTTTCACTAACTAAACTCACCTCACTTTCCATTTGTCAACCTGCAGGTCGGTTCATTCCTGGTTGCTACACACTAGCCGTCTCGGAAGAGCTTCCGGAGGAGTACCAGGTAAAACTATGTGCTACCATGGCTTTCTGATTCTGAACCAACGCTGTGCTACGAAGTCCTTATCAGAGACCTCATGTTTTGTATCTTCAATGCAGGGCATCTGCCAAGAAAACAACGTGATGTATGTGCCACCCAAGCGTTCATGAGCTAAGCTCAAGATGTTCATGGCGTCCCGATCCTGAACCATGTTGTTGCTTGAGCTTTTTGATGTAGTGGCCGCTCGCTTTGGGCTTGGTAGTATACAGCGAATCGGGAGCTCCCTTTGACGCATTTGGGCTACTCTTAGCTCCACTTAAGCGGTGCAACGCTTAGGTTTAATCGTACTTTCTCCGTTTTTTAATTGTTGTCTTCGTTGATTTTTAAATTTAATTTAATCATTCGTTTTATTTAATTTTTTTATATAAATTTTATATATTTTAATATAATTTAATTTATCATTAGAGTTATTTGAATCATACCTTAAAATTTTACATATTTGAACAAATCTTTTAAATAAAATAAATGGTTAAAGTTTATTGTAAAAATGAACGACGACAACAATCAAATCAATTTATCCTGTTACGTAGAATTTGTGAAAATATGATGCGGTCTATTATGATCTTCAGATGTGTTATATGAGGTTATCACCCATAGACAGTTGTATCGTTTGTTATTTAGCAACTACTTACATCGAATTTGCCATCCTTGTTGCCGGTGTCATCCCGCGACGAAGGCATTGCTCGTGCAACAGTGCCTCACTCCAAGATGGTAGAGTACCATCTTCAGGTGCTAGCACTTGTGCCACATGACGACGCAGGCAATCAGTCGACGGAAATGATCCGGACGGGTTACACGTAGTGAATCTAGAACTGCATTGTACAGCCTCCCTCGATGGCCGAGGATAAATAGCCACCGCGCGTCAATCCAAAGCTCAGGCTTAAAATCCAAAAAATAGATACTGGGGGACGGTTCAAAATAATCCTCCGCAATCTAATTCGTCCAAGATCAACAGTGTACTTCAGCTGAGCAAAACTCTGAAAATCATCCCAGGTAACATGTCGAAGAACAATATTCACCACATCACAATCTTCACACGTTGTCAAACTGCAATGCAGTTATATAGGCTAGTCATTGATAATTTGAGTTGATAGTTTGATATACAGCACCGCTATTTACAGAGCAATTCACAGAATCTAACAGCGAAGTATCAGCATTCAAATCCAGAAGGTCAACCAAACAAAGTAAACTAGCAAAACTTTTGTTGCTGAAAGATCTCCAATGCCTTGTATTGCTCAAGGGTAAAGAACCAGAAAAAATCCCCCCCCCCCCCCCCCAAAAAAAAAGTGCCATACCTTTTGATGCATGAAT
>BCLG01001921.1:0-66584 GCA_001602295.1 Zoysia matrella
GGATTCGGTGGGGAAGGATGTGGCGGTGGAGGCGGCGGCAGCGCGAGCGGAGGCGGAGGAGTGCCCGCGATCGCCACGCCCCCGCGTCGCGCGGCGCGGCGGGCGAGCACGTCCGAGAGCGCGTCGAACACCTCCGGCGCTAGGTTGGTGGGGAGGTTTCTGTCCTTGCGCTCGTGCCGCTCCATGCTCCAGTACGACCGGTGCTCCGCGGCGGCGCTGCCGGGCGGGTGGGTCGCGCGGGCCTCGTAGTCGCGGACCTTCTTGTAGTCGCGGAGGAGGTTGTCCCACTTGTCGTTGCACTGGTTCTGGCTGCGGAGGCAGCCGTGGTTCCAGCAGTAGTTCTCGACCCACTTCCACCGCTGCTCCGCCGACCGCGGCGTCGTCGGCGAGCCGGCCACCACCCCGCCGGACCGGCGCTCGTCGTCCAGCCGCTTCGCCGTGATGAGGATGAGCGTCTCGTGGAGCGTCCAGTTGCCCTTGCGGTAGTCCCGCGGAGCCGACGCCGGGGACGGTGGCGGGCCTGGCGGCGGCGCGGGAGCGGAGGCGGAGGCCGGCGAGGGTGGCGTCATGTGAGCATGCGGGTGCGGGTGCGGGCGGTAGTGCCCCAATGGCGACGACGCTGCGGCGGCGGAGGAGGAAGGCGAGGGGTCAGAGGAGCCGGACATGGGAGCAGCTGGCTGGGCTACGTTGTCGGCCGACATGAACTATGGCAAGCTCGCAGCAATGGGGCTCAGCTGCATTGGGCATTGGGATGCGCTCGCTTCGCTGGTGTCCGCGGCCCCCCGTATTTACATGCCGGCACGGCGTTGCGCTGGGTTCAGGTTTAGTGGTGGCGTTAAGCAAGCCATAAGCAGAGCGTTTCCGGAGCCAGGCAGCGTTGGGTGTGTGTGTGTGTGTGTGTGCAGTGGCAGTGTTCCATGTGAGTCGCGGGGGCTGAGCTGAGCTCTTTCCTCGTGTCATGTGAGTTGCCAGTGCCAGAGACAGCCAGGCTCTGTTTCGCCTCATTTCCCGCTGCTTCTTTTTCAGTTTTTTTTTTTAAAAAAAACTGTTTTTAGGCTTCTTGCCACAGACAAAAGGGAACCGGCCTTTTCATCTCCAGATTAGCCTTGATAAACACTAGGCGTGTAAGCTAATTAACTAGCCCAGGAGAGAATGCTTGGCGTCGGCCGGCGTGGAACACCACCGCGTGCCGCGTAGCTGCCGGCGTGTCGTGCTCGACTCCGGGCCCCTCCACGCGGCGGCCGTTTCCACCCCCTATTCTCCTCCTAGGGAAAAGGACTTGCTGTTGCGAGTAGCCTCGCGGGTACTGTTGTAGTACAGCTGAAAGCCTGAGGGAACTGTGCGCTGAATGCGACGAAGTTGTAATCCTTTTCTCTGAATATTCTTGAACGCACTAGGCCGCTTATTGCATGCCAATGATTGTTTGGAACAAAAAAATTGGAGTACTCCTATAAATCTCGGAAGAAACATCTTTGCCACCAGAAAGGCCGCGAAAGCTTGCACACTTGGAAGCAGAAGCATCTCTAGGCCGAGGTCCGCTCCAGGAAATTCTACTCGTAGATGTGGCACTTTTTTGCTTGCATTATGCTGGAATTGGACGGCCACCACCCTGTTTTCTTTCATCACTTCCAGTCTACAGAATGATCTTCTCGGCGGGTGGCCATCCTAGCAAATCACCCTACCCTCTTCCTAGAACCCTAGCACTGCAAGAAGTCATCACCACAAAGGAACATTCTTCACCGAATCATGGCTTTTTGCTAGAAGTAGGAGTAGCATGTAGGCGGAGAGTAGAGGTGTTGGTTGGGTGCCTTTTTAGGAGTAGCATAAAATGAAAGGAAACCTAACTGACCCTGAAACGCTTGAGATGGCAACATTTTTATTTTATCTCAAGCTTTATAACTGAACGGATAAGTGAGTTGACCTCACGAAGCAAAAAAAGAAAAGGAGAGCGGATATATGAGTTACTCCAGGATCACGGCATCACGCGCAGGTTGATGCTGTGTTGTCGCCGTGGTGTGTATGCATCGGACGTGCCTTTTCACTTATAGGGAGCTGGATGGGATGGGCCTTGTGTCTGCAACGCAGCCCAGATGCATGTACGTGTCAGGCCTTTGACAAGTGGAGTATAAAATTACAGAAGTTAAAAAAATTAATTGAAAGAATAGCTGGTAAAAAGTCTTATCTGGAGGTGCGGGGAATCGAACCCCGTGCCTCTCGCATGCGAAGCGAGCGCTCTACCATATGAGCTACACCCCCGATGTCCGATGCCCATCAATTAGTGATAATTAATCAATACTTTGTCTTGTGGTCTTCATACTATACATTCACAGAAACAGAGACGAGAATAACAAGACAACACCCATTGTTATTTCATCAAAACAGAATGAATCATCCTGTTGGTCCTATTGGACAAGCTGCAGAACCCTTTTTTTTTTCATCAAGACAGAATGAATCACTGACCAGCGAACTCTAGCAGAGTGCTCTGCACCAAATGTATTTAGCGAGGCCATTTACTGTTAGTGAATCAGCAGTGTCTCAGCAAGTAATATACTACCAGCGAACTCTAGCAGTATGCTCTGCACCAAATATATCTAGCGAGGCCATTTACCCTTAGTGAATCAGCAGTGTCTCAGCAAGTAGTATACTCAGGACCTAGTACGGAGTAGTAGTTTTTTTCACTGACCAGCGAACTCTAGTAGTATAGTTTTTTTTTACGGTTTAGTTAAATATATGTTATTATAATTTTGTAAAATTTAAAATATACATATATCATTTATAGAAGACTGTATATATCATTTATAGAAGACTGTAAGTGTAAGACATATAGGTTTAGAATTATATATTTTAAATTTCGTAAAATTGTAATGTCATGTGTCAAATTAATTTTTTTTCACTGATATACCGAAGAGTGCTTCCGTTCGAATGCATGTGTCACGTGCTGCATTGAGAAGATCGTCGTCTGCTTAAAAAAAAGAGAGAAAGGAGAATTCGTTCTTTTGTTTAATTTGACGTGTTGGCGGTGCGATTTGCAAATTTCACAGTGATCATTCATGTGTCAAGACTCGCCCCTCTCTCTCTCTCTCTCTCTCTCGGTCCGCCAGGCACCTCCTCTACGAAACGAAAGCAGGCCGACGGGCCGGGCACTCATCTTCCGACGTGCTTGCATGATTCCGTGGCACCGAACGCAACACATTTCAAGCAACACGACGAAATAGATGTATTCAGAACCCAAGCACGACTCAACACTCGCTTGCAGTAAAACGAAAACAAGAAATATATTCTTTAAATGTGTTTCAAATAGATGTAATATAATCAGTGTTCGAGTGGATCGATTCAAGCCTGGGCCCTGGATCATGCCTCCACTTCCGGCTTTTATTCCAAATAAAAAGATATTTGAAGGAAATTACAAATTAGAAGTCTGCAATCTGCATTTTTCTCCGCGTGCCAGCTTGGATAGATTACTCCTCGTCTTTGCGCCATGATTTCTTACCGCTGCGAACTGATCGATCCAAGGTATGGCGCGGTGGAGCCGTTTAAGTAGTCCTGCAAATCTGAAGGGCGACCGTGCTCGCCACCTCTTCCCAGGCTGCGACCTGAACGAGGTCCGGAACGCCCTTCTGCTTCAAGAGGCGCTTCCGGCAGTCATCAGCGGCGGCGAGGCCCGACGAGTAGGCGCCGTGCACGGACCCCGAGTGGTCAGCACTGGCAGCCTCGCCGGCGAAGTACAGGTTGTCGACGGGTGCAGAGAACCTCGCGCAAACGTCGGCCGGCTTCCCGACCATGTCGCGCGAGTAGGACCCCAGAGAATTCGGGTCAGAACCCCAGCGCGACACCAGGTATTGCGTCTGTTGCAAAAGACCAGCAAATGCCAAAGGAGGTCAGTCACATGAACAGGCAGTCAAAAATGCAATTCGAGATGGTATGCGACGATCACTTACAGGTTCTGCAGCATCCGGCAACATCTTCTTCAGGTGAGACATGACCAAGGCGACGGCTTCCTCATCCGACAGCTTCTCCACCTCCTGCGCGAACCTTCCAGCAGCCATGTACACTAGCACCGGATTGCCTGTGGCCTTGTGGAGGTTCAGGAAATATCCACAAGCTTTAGGCGTTGGGCCAACCATTCCCAGCACCTCAACGTTTGGCCAGAATACTTTGTCGAAGTGCATGGCGATCTTGTTCTCGATACCGACACCGAGGTCCTCGATGGCAGAGGTCTTCCATGCCGGCAGTTCGGGCTCAAACTTAATTATGTTTGCCTTGAGAACACCGAGGGGCACTGTGATGATGCAAGCGTCGGCAGAGTGACTTGTTCCGTCCTCTGTAGTGACAACTACTCCATTGTATTGCCTGGCGATCTTTGAAACTCTGAAGATCAATAAGTTCAAGTAGAATAAGCAAAAGTTTCGCTAGTGGATAGAATTGGCAATCACCAAATGAAGTTTTAATTTAAGCTGTGTGGAAAGTACACACCTCTGGTTAAGACGGATGTCAAGACCTTGAGCAAGAGCCTGAATAACAGGGTGGTATCCATTCACCATCAGCCCATGTCCACCAGTAAGAACATGCTCCTGAGATAGGAAAAATGGTGAAAGGTATAATTAGGTCAACTAAAAATGATCTGGCCAATTCTGTTATAGAAAATAAATAATATGAATTTCCACAGGATGCTAGAATCAGCTACATGGAGACTTCATACGGAAAAATTGAACTGCACCAACCTGATCCCAGTTTTTCAAAGATATTTCATCTGCATCTGCAGCAAACCATGCCTCCAGCCGGCAGATACACCATTGCAAGACTTGATCATCTAGACCTTCTAGCCTGCAAAATGAGCCTCCATTATTAAGTATGCCAGCCGACAAGAAAGAATTTCGTAATTTACGAAGCGAAAAACAGCATATGACATACTTTAAATCAGGGTTCCTCTCAAACACAATAGAAATTGCCTGTAGAAGGGGCATGTCATGTTCCTGCTCGTCACGAACTTTCAGAGTCTGTAATGCAGCATGTACAACAGAGTAAGCCAGAAATACTCTTTAAAAGGATTATAAGTGAGTTCACAATGTACCTCTGCAAGAATTTTCTCGAACATTTGTCCAACTGTAGCAACTGTCTCCTTGGGAACTTGATTGCCCTCTTTATCAAAAAGGGCATAGCTCTCCCAATCATGATCATACAGAACAGAGTTATCATCACTGGTGCGGTATAACCTCAGCCCAAGATAGCCGATCAATGGCGCCAGAGAATTCTCCTTACAAGCACCGTGCAGCCTGAATCCAACAAGCACAACATAAAGTACGTAAAATGTATCAGTGAGAAATTATGTTCATAGGGGTAACGAATCCGAGCGCAGGACTAACCATGAGGCTCCCATGTCAATTGGGCATCCGAATGAGTAGTCTGTGTGAACACGACCACCAACACGATCTCGGGACTCCAAAAGGGTCACCTGCTCGAGGAGATTGAAGTCAGCTTACATCAACGCACACTGAAATTCATCGTTATCTAAAAAGGGAAAAAAAAAATCATCACCCGTCACTTACCTTGAATGAAGAATTGGACAGAGCACGGGCAGCTGCAACCCCGGAGATGCCACCACCGATCACGATGACTGATGGAGGGGACGTGCAACGCCTCTCAATGGTCGGGAGCAAAAGGCCTGAATAATAAGTTTTTTTATTAGCGTTTAATTACGGGAATCAGATGAGAACAACATCTCTGTTTCTTTTTCGTTTAAACGGATCCATGCATGCCGATTCTTATAAAATTTTACTTGGCTACCACAGCAGTAAGGAATTACTGAATGGCAAGACAATCTGATATAAATTTCCTATTGTCATAAAAATCATTGTTCTCCCCAATCCAACAACATGCTAAATAAAATTCATTAAAAAAAAAGGTAAGAAACTCAGAAAAGCATGCAGTACCTCCAGTTTTGAAGCCGTTGGGATCCATAACCGCCGCTGCCGCAGACAAGAAAGACGACGAAGAAGAAGAGCAGGAAACAGAGGATTTAACAGCAGAACAAGGTTCCCCCGTCTCCGCACAAGCAACCGCGAACACGACGGCAGATAACAAGAGATTAATTAATCCTACTACTATTATTACTGCTTAAACTGGAATTACTACTGCTACGTATGGGAATCGAGATGAAGAAGACGAAGACGAGGAGGCCGTCCTGGCGGCGGGAGATGTCGGTCCAGCGGCGGTGCGCGAAGCAGCTCATACCCCTGTCTGGCTCCAAACCGGCAACTCAAGTACCTCCACCCCTACTGGGATGATCTCCGTTCCTCGCCGCCGAAGAACTGACCGATCTGATCGGGCGAAGAGAAGGTTGGTGGTGGTTCTTCCCTGGGGACGTTGGCTTTGATCTGGGCGGCCGGTGGCGTGCGTAGATTTTTTTGGGATGTGTCGTTTGCGCGGCGCTTCCCTGTTGGCTTTGTGCGATGGTTTGTCAGGGTTTGGTTTGAGGATGAAGCGTGAGGCTCGGGGCGGCCTGCCTTTTATAGATGGAGGCCCTGGAGAGTTCGAGTCGGACACGGCACGGGCGCACGGCTGGCGCCTTGCCTGCGAACCCGCGTCAGACTTTCCGGTTTGCCAACATAGTTGGCGCCTCTTGTAAGATACGCCTTCTCTTCTGCCTTGACGAAACCTGCTTGGCCGCACGAAAATTCGTGGTAGCGGGCGCGGTCACGAGGATGTTTTTTTTTTTAGGTTGTGGCGCAAGGGAATAGGAATACTATCAGATTGTGACAGCAGACGTTACTGTGGAATATAATTGATACGTTGGATCTTATTTGTTCTTCCATCAAGGAGGGAAATCCGTATTGTTGGTTCTGTATTTTACATCTTTGTTTGAGATCTTTTTTTTTTAAGGAGAATCTGGACAAACAACGGAGACGAGGGTTTTTTTAGAAAGATTTTCAAAAAAGTATACAAAAATTTCACACAAATCAGTTCAATTTTTTTAAAAAAGCCAAAAAACAAGAAAAATTTCTCCAATCCAAAAAGGCCTAAACGTGATAACATGAAATTCCAAGAACAAAGTCTAGATTATTTAAAGTTACATCAAAGTGTGGTACCATTAACGTAACAACGTTTGAAGGGGCAATACTGCGAAGTAACTACAGTGTTCACCTTCTACACTACAGGATTACGATAGATTCCTTCTTCTCTTACAGCCTGGATATCTGGAAGGGAACCATGACTTCAGTCATCTCCTCCCTCATAACAATCTTCCCGACCTGGAATAGATCGGAGATACCTAGCTGTGTAGAGAGACGCCTTCGGGAGTGCTCTGCAGCAGCAATGCCTGACGAATAAGCTCCATGCACCGACCCAGAGTGATCGATGCAGGCGGCCTCCCCGGCGAAAAACAGGTTGCCCACCGGAGCGCAGAATCTTTCGTATAAGTCAGCTGGTTTTCCCACCAAGTCGCACGAATAGGAACCAAGGGAATTTGGGTCACTGCCCCACCTCGAAACCAAATACTGAACCTGGAGAAGCACAGCACAAGTGTTAGTAGCTATAAATCATTGTGTTTCAGTGGTTGAAAATTGAGGAAGAATTGTCAGTCGATTACTGTCGAGAATATGGAAA
This sequence comes from Zoysia matrella, assembly GCA_001602295.1. NCBI lineage: Eukaryota > Viridiplantae > Streptophyta > Magnoliopsida > Poales > Poaceae > Zoysia > Zoysia matrella. Next base: position 7,603 of record BCLG01001921.1, read on the forward strand.
TCAGATATCAAGTGCTTACCGGTTCAGTTGCCTCTGGTAGCATTTTCCTGAGCTGAGACATGACAAAATTCACAGATTCTTCATCCGATAGCTTCTCAATTTCATATGCAAATCTTCCGGCTACCATACATACTAGGACTGGATTTCCTGTGGCTTTGTGGAGGTTGAGAAAGTACCCACAGGCATTTGATGTCGGTGCAATCCTACCTAGCACTTCAACATTGGGCCAAAATACAGTGTCGAACTTAAGCGCTATCTTGTTCTCGATGCCAACTCCAAGATCAGATATTGCTGAAAGTTTCCATTCTGGTAGCTCAGGCTCGAATTTGATGATATTTGCCTTAAGCACGCCGAGAGGAACAGTTATTATAGCAGCATCTGCAACAAAACTTGCCCCATCATCCACACATACAATAACTTTATTGTAACGCTGGATGATTTTTGTGACCCTGAGCAGGGGAAAAAGGAAAGGAGAAATGAATAGTAAGTTAACTGTTTCACTATTTGAAGTCGTACATACAAAAATCAGCATATTCTAGTACAATGTAAATAATAAATTAACACGTGTTTTTCTCCATACCTATGGTTGAGGTGAATATCAAGATCTCGAGCGAGAGCTTTGATAACAGGATCATAGCCATTCACCATAAGCCCATGCCCACCAGTAAGAACGTGTTCCTGCAAATTTACATAATTGCCATGTAACTATAAGCTTATGTGATGCATGTCAGGACACGGTGCTAATTCTAAAAGATGGTTTTGCAGAGCAATTGAATTGATCCTTGAACATATTTGGATACAGAATAAAGCATTTTCTACATGGGCATATGACACTAACTATAAAACTCATAGCATACCTGATCCCAATTTTTCAGAGATATATTGTCTGTGTCAGTAGCAAACCATGCCTCCAGTCTGCATATGCACCACTGCAGCACTTCATGTTGCAAGCCCTCTAGCCTGCAAATGTACGCTGGCACTATATCAAACATTGAACACATCACCGTAGCATAAATAGCTGAATTCTAAATTCCACTTACCTTAGATGTGGATTCCTGTCAAGCACAATTGATATGGCCTGATTAAGAGACATGTCATTTGGATTTTCATCTCTTACTTTCACCATCTGCCATGTTAACAAGCAAAAGCTTACGATTGTTCCAGAAAAAAACATTGAACAGATAATATGTGCAGCCAAAAGAATGCGCTACCTCCTTAAGAATTTTCTCAAATGTTTCCCCAACTTTGGTAACTATTTCCTGAGGAACTTGCCGCCCATGCTTATCAAATAGAGCATAACTGAATAAACAGAAATGAAACTTGTAAGAGAAGAAAGCCAAAAAGGATAGAAGAGGCCACACGCTTTGCCCCTCATGGATTATATATTACCTCTCTAAATCGTGGTCATACAGCACAGAGTTATCACCACTAGTGCGATATAATCTAAGCCCAAGCATCCTAATCAATGGTGCCAAAGAATTCTCATTGCATACACCATGCAGCCTGAATCATGATAACACTGTGTCAAACTTAAAACAAGGTAGATAATAAAGGAAGCAAAATAACGATCTTAGATGTACTAACCAAGATGCTCCCATGTCAATTGGGCAACCAAAAGAATAGTCAGTGTGCACACGGCCACCAAGTCGGTCCCTTGACTCCAAGAGCGTGACCTGTAGTTGTTTAACCCTATGTAAGTGAAAAGGGACATGGAAGCATTCAACAGCTTGCCCTGCTTTTGGATGGTTTTAGAGTTAACCTTAAAGGAAGCATTAGACAAAGCACGAGCGGCTGCAATGCCTGAGATTCCTCCCCCAATTACAATTACAGAAGGGGTAGAAGAGTTTTTTCCATCAATATGCTGAAGAAAGAGGCCTGGTGGAGAATGTAAATGGTATTCAGTGCATGAGAAAATGAAAATCATCAACTGTTTTAGATATACTCCGTCCAAAATTTGCACAAGTTGAAATAATATCACTATCCTAATATCAACTTTAAATTTTGAAGGGAGACATCTATATACCACTAAGACGTTAACCTTGTCTAATACCATCACATAGTTTGAGGAAATAAACACATAGCATAGTTTACTGATCCATTGTTTTTTTTTAAGCAACTGATTCGTTGACAGTTTAAATCTCCCGAAAGTGGCTAGATGAAGGGGATTGCTTTGTCTACTGGGGTCACCGAATGATCTTAGGAATATACCATATCCTTTCTAGTTGTGTGTCATATCAATTCGGATGAATCGATGGAGTAGGATATTATGCAAAGATGCATACAAGAACAAGGACGCAAGTTGACATCAGATGCTGGCCCTCGACCTTTTCTCCTCAGACCGTAAGGTCCTTTATTTGAAAACGAAGCGACATCTACTTTGGAACTTAGCCCGATATCCCTTTCTTTTTTCGATTTCCCTCACGACCATTCCCCTGCTTTTATCTCTAGGTGAATTATTCCTGATGACTGTCATGAACTTTCAATATCTGTCTTAGTACAATAATTCGGGTGGGGTCAGCAAACAATTTCTCTAAACATTCTACCCTACAAAATAGTTTAGGTGGGGAACCTACCAACACTGGAATGAATCGAAATCATAGTTTTGCTCCTAAGAATCATTTGGCCTTTTAGCATTGGAGCAGCCACTATGCTTCGCTGACACAGAGTCAACAACGATGAGAACGGCAGTCCATGACAAGGACGTTTGGCGTAGCTCATCAATCGACCTATTACTACTGCTGCTAGAAGTGCTCACTCCACCGATTATTGACGCCGGGAATAATTTAAAATTACACAGACAATTTTGAAACGTTAACAAAAATTCCTCTGTTTCTAATCGATCCACGCATTCAGAGCACAAACACATCTCAGAGAGAGGGTGGAAAAAATAGGCAGGGTGGGTACTAACGCACCTCCGGCGGCGAAGCCACCGCTGGGCGGCCTGTCCATCCTCTGAAACGACGAGGCGAACGGGGCCTGATCCGGATCGCGACACTGGGGGACGAGAGGAGGCTGGAACCGATCGGGGAGAGCAGAGCGAGGAAGACCCCGACCGATCGGAGCCGGCGGCGGCTGTCTAACAATTAGACGACGAGGCGGTTAACGCTTGGTCGCGGCCGCCACGTATAGGAAGCGAGAGGTAGAAGACGAAGATGAGGAGCCCGTCCATGAATCCGCAGGGGACGCTCGTGGTCGGCGGCGCCGCATGGATGACCCCGCCTCTCATACCCAACCCCGCGCGTCGCCGGCGAGGCCCCCCGCCGCCGCCGACGTCCCCAAACCGGCGCGTCCCGCCCGCGAAGCCACGCCGCCCGCACGCAACGAGCGGTTAGAGAGAGGAGAGGTGGAGGCAGGCGGAGAAGGAATCGGTAGGCGGAGGTGGTTGCGGAGTGCGAATGGTTTCCACTCCACACGGTGCGGGGCGGTGACGGGTCGGGCAGAGCTCCTGGAGGAGGCGTGGGGATTATATAGGCGAGACGGATCGGTCGTTTCGCGTGCTTGGGCCCCACCTCGCTTGTTGCGGTATTGCGATCGCCGATCGGACCGAGCGGAGCAGCTGCGGGGAAAACCGGACTTCACTGCCCCCTGTGCGGCTGCTAAGGAGGCCCTTTTTAGAAAAAACACGTCGGCGCGATCGAGTCGTTCACGCCGGCCTTCGAACGGCTGGGGGAGCCCCGCATGACGGTGCCCGTGAGGAAATCGCGATAAGCCGCGGGCGGAGGCAAGCTCGAGCAGCCCCGTGCCGTGCGCACCACTCTCGTTCGTTCTCAGCGACCGCTTTTTCCGGCGGTCCGTGAGCGAGTTCGTGGCAGGCCATTGCGTTCCTTGGAAGAACCTCCCATCGTCATGGCAAGCACCAATTCGCTTCGCTTCTTCTTCTGTCTGAATTTTTTTTATATATAATTTAAGAATCGTTTCGTGATGGTTACAATAATTTAACACACCTGTGTGAATAACATATAAAAACACACGAATAAATGATAGTGAGTCAGTATATTAAATTGTCAAAACCCAACAAAATAATTCATAAATTCTCAAATGCATGAGAGAGAGAGAGAACAGCGTGCATGCGGTGGGGTTGTGGACCGTTGGAGCTGCACTTATTATGCCTCCTTCGAACACGGGATTTTTTTTATTTTTTATGTTTTTTATGTACAATTTCTGTGATATCTCTGCGAAAAAAAGTCCTCAGCTGGTGGCATGTTCCGTCATTCTAAATGGAGATCAGTTTCCCTTTCTGGCGCCACTAATCGAGCAGTACCACCGGCATGTTTGCTTCAAGCTGATACTTTTGCCGGCGTACGAACCAACGAAAAGAAAAGAAATCCTGATTTCCTTTCAAAAAAAAAACAAAAGAAATCCTGATCATAGAGCTCTGGCGGCCATGCAGATCCGCGCGCATAAGAGATCTGACGACTGCGGTCACCATGCCGCTTGATTGATTGACGGTAGTCGGTCTGTACGAACAAAAAGAATGGCCATTCAGATCCGTTGGTTGAGCAGGATATTTTGGCCTCCGTGGCGCAAAGTGCAAAAGCCCCCCTCACCAGGGCCTACCTACAAATACTGTACTACTATCATCACGTTTATTTCTGGACCCGGAGATCACGATGATTGATCTTTCTTGATTGATTGGGGGCGAAGGGGCGCCTGAGCAGTGGCAACGTGGACATGGATGAATGCTTTGCCTGCTACAGCGCCGTTCTTGTCTTGCTAGCCCTCCTGTGGCGAGAAGCAATGGCGCTGATGCCGCGATTTGCAATGCCGTGACGAGACTGATGCGCTCGAAAAATGGTACTGCTCCTCCTACTCCTTGGCCAGCCATGTTGGACTCGGACCAGTACGAAGGCAGGCGGTAGCTGGATCTGTTGTCCGCTTGCTTCGGGCCCTACCGCCGGCTGGATTCCCGCCTCGCCGTCAATCAACAAACCTGCAAGAGATACCGCTATTACTGTTCATAAGTGGACCCACTACGTCCTGGCCCACCACATTGGCACGCTGTCGCGCGTTCCGTTCGCTGCTCAATCATCGAGCTCACGGGAGGGGCGAGCAGAATGCTGTCGATCGTACAGTAAGACACTGCTGTGCTTCTCCGACGATTCGGTAGAAAAAGATCACGACAAAGAGAGATCGACGGGGTCAGGCTGCTGATAATTTTGTTTGACGAGAACGAAATTTCGGCAATTTTTTGACCTCAGACCCTCTTCCAAAATTTCAGCAAATTTTGAATTCAGATCGAGATGGGATAGATACTCCGAAGCACATCGGACTAATACTGTCATTGGAGCCCTTTTTGCCTCTCGGAATAGTCTGCCGGCGGCGGCGGCAGACGTCGTCTTCAACAACCTTTTCCCAAAGGGAAAAAGTTGAGATTTGGGGACCGGACAGTGACTGCGCTGCGAAGATTCATCTGGCCCTGGCTGGACATCAGTCTTACGAGGTGAGTATAAGTATCTTCTGCTACCTTCTGAATTGCGACGAGAGAGGTTAGTGGAAGCTCGCCATCACCACTAGCTACAGCAGCGGCGGCTTTCAAATATTTTTAGTTAAAATACTAGGAGTATAAATCATTAAGGTTCGGTTTGTGCTGGTGCTTGATGGAGATCCATGTGGGTATGGACCATGCATCGCAACACGTGGTACAGCAAGTTGCGGTGACCCACTCACGACACGCATAGTCGCGTTGGATCTGTGATGCAGGCTTTGTCCTCCGCATGCAACAACAACTAGTAGCTAGGTGGTACAGCTAGAAGCAAGTTTAGCGTGCAGCTCCCTCGTAGCAGCCGTCAATAATTTTCACGGTGAACTGCCTGTCGAGACTCTGTTCGTGGAACGTACTCTAATCATTTCAAACGGATGCGTTAGCGCGACGTGGAATTAGGTAGCTGATCAGTCTGCTGAGCCTTTGTTTGTATGTATAGAGTGTAGCTAATTATTAGTTTGGACCGATTATTAAAAGTGTAACTGAATGCTTTTCGGGGAAGGAAAGAAACGCGATGCAAACGGACGGGATTAGGAGGCGGCGGCGGTAGCTTGCACGCCGCCAGTTGCTGAGTGGCAAGCCTCATCATGGATTTGGCGTTTCTGCCGTTTGATACGGAATGGTATTGGCCGGTGACTGGAAAGCGCGCGGCACTAGCGTGGCGCGGCGGCGGCGGCGGTGCTTGCTGCCTTTCTTCCGTTGGCTTGGCGATTAGATTGATGCGCTTTACCTGCCGGCGGCCTAATTAGACCAATACTAACGGACTCGCACTTCGAGCCAAGGTGTGACGCGGCAAACATGAACGAACAGTTAGGTTATGATCATACCCACACACAACGGCTCAAGCTAAGCTACAGCTATTTGGCTAGCGCAATTGCAAGAAACATGAATTCAGAACAACTACATACTAATGCTGAAACAGCATCGATAACTTCGCTCTTGTGGAAGGACACAGAATGGAGGATCAGTAACAAAACAAGGTCAGTACACGGTTAGTACTTAGTCGTGGATGACAAACAATTTTTTTTTAACTTACTAGAATCGGAAGAAACACTGCAAAACCTAAAACTGACATGTTTTCTGTACCAGAGGGGGTATAATCTTATATTAAAAACAGGTGCAAGTATCAAAATGCCCCCATTAAGATGGCTAGTTATATTTTCCATTTTGGACGCAAACTGATCCAGGAATTTTCCGGCTGTAAGAAACTAATACAATACAAAGTTTTGAGAATAGATCAGATACGCTGAACAATCATTTATGAAACTACACTTCATATACCCTGACCTATGCTTATCAGCCTCAAAATAACAGGCTTTGGCACCGTCAACTTCAGAAAAGAAAAAGAAACATGAAACGCCAGTTGGTATTATCTAAGAGATGCACAAGGCAAAGGCAAGCAGTTCAGCTTTGCTCCAAAACAACAGAAGCAATGAAAACCATGGAGCTTAAGAGAGCTCAACCCCTACTTTCCGAGCAAAGTCATCGTCATCATCATCAAAATCTTCATCATCTTGGTATGCATTCTCATCTTCAGATTTGTATTCATGACCTTCAATTGTCTCGTAATCATCATACTCACCCTCTCTGCGCTCATAGTTATCCACTTCTTGATTTGTTGATGGGTCCACTTCAGTAACATCTACATCATCAAATTTGTCACCATGCAATGAAGATTGCTCCTGACCCTCCATAGGGACCTGATCTTCTGGATCCTTATACTCCACATCACCTGATACACCCTTGCAGTATTTGGAGCTGGAACATGGGTTATTGCTCACTGCTGCCTCTCTTTTCCTCTGCAAGATAACACTGAGGGGTTTCGGTCCCTCAAAATCAAGAGATGCTTCAGAATCCATGATTCCATTGGCCTTTCTTGACTCTCCTAAGTTTTTTCGAGCACCAATGTGAATAGAATCCACTGCATCTCTTCTTGAAACGCGGCCATCAGCATGCCTGACACTTGAGGAAAGTTCACTTGATCTCTGCTGGCTCCTTTCATGATATTGTCCTTCCTCTTGATGTCTAACCCCATGAAAATCATTATGCCTAACTGGAGAAAGTCTGCTCCGCAGCCGCTTCCTGTCTCGTTCATTCTCAAAGCGAGTATCAACCCTGTCTGGTGATCTTCTAGGGAGCTTTATTCTGCCAATCAGACGGGAACCGAGAGTGCTTCCACGAGGGCCCTGATGGTGACCTCTATGCGTATGGTGACAACCATGTGCCCTTTCCCTGTAGTGTCCATCCCTCCGGTGCTGTTCTCCATTGCGCTCTGGGCTAATGGTTCCTGAAGAAGCATTTATTCTTCTCCTGCGGAGCTGATGACGTAGATCTGACCTATCTATATCAGCACAATCTCTTTCTCTGTGCAGAAACCTTCTGCCTGAATGGAGCGGCCTGTCCATGCTTCTCTCGGATGATGACCTACGGCTTTTCCTCTCATAGCCATCATGTAGTTGTCCAATCTGGCTATGCTCACTCATTCCATTGAACCGCTCTTTTTCATGATGAGACTGCATCTCAAAATCAGGAGCATATTCATAGTCATCTACGGGATATATATCTCTCCCAAAGTCTTCCTCATCATGTAAATAAGCAGCACCATCTGCATCGTTGTCCACAAGAACATCAAAACCAGGTGAAGATTCCCCCAAAAATTCATCAGCTTCCATACTGTTCTGTGGCAGGTCATCTGTAGGATGCATCGGGTAATCCTGGTTCCAATCTTGTATTGGGCCAGTTTCAAGAGGAAGCTGGTTCTGATAGCGTGCAGAATGATCCTCCTCTGGAATTTTGGATACCTTCTCAGACTTGAGTCTGGACTTCACTGAAATGGAAGTAAGTTCAGAAGGTGCCACAGCTATATCGTTCTTGGCAACATGGACTACAGACCGATCAACAGCCAGTTTGGACCTGTCACCAACTTTTGGAGCGCTTTGCTGCATTGAATTATTTGGCTCTGGAGACTCTCCAATCTTTTGGACTTGAGGCTGTTCTGAGGGAAAAGAAGAAACCTTCATCACCTGTTCTGGGGTTTTACTATTAACCACTTGTGGTCCGTGATAAAAAGGGCATCTATCTCCTTTGATGCAGCTCCCTTTCTGGAAGTAATAGCAAGGAACTATCTGTTTGCCTGAGTTGTAAGCACTAAAGTGAGAAGGAACTGAAGGTAGTCCAGGAGTTGGGGCACCAAAGAGGCCATCAATTGGCTGCACAAATATAACAGGGAAAAAATATTAAACTTCATATATAATTCAAGTAAAAAAAAATTACCTTGTCCCTAATTTCTCTAAAAAAAAAACTAATCCCTGATCTGAGCACAAAACACGTGCTTCTATGTGTATAACTTGGCAGTATGTGGTGACATTTACTAGTTAATTTAGAAATGAACTGATTACATAACACATTGATACATACCGGGTGGCGAAATGAACATTTTGGATTCAAGCAATTGCCATTCATCCAGTACCAACAGTCTCTAGGGTTCATCCGGGCACCCTCACTGTGACGAAAATCACATTCATTCCCCTGATGGAAGATATAACAGAAACCATTACCTTAGGATCCAGCAGTAAGATGATGAAGAAACAATAAGAGGTATGCATATATGATACTCCCACTGTCCCATGTTATTTGTCATCCTAGAGTCTTCAAGTTTTCCCAATTTAATTGTCATCCTCGCTTCCCACTACATCTCTCTATTCCCAATAGATCTCTGTTTCTATCTCTCTCCTCATCATTTTCAGTACATCCCACTACATCTCTCTATTCCCAATAGATCTCTGTTTCTATCTCTCTCCTCATCATTTTCAGTACATCCCACCTTTCCATCCCTTTATAATCCCTATGCCCAAGTCCAAAACAACAAATAAATCGGGACAGATGGAGTAATTAATATTACACCGATGGGATGGTACTACATAATGATGTTGGATGCCTAACAGTATACTGCTATCACATGGTACATATATGTTGAATACACACGGTCTTTTTTCACAACAAAGGAACCCAGGAAACACAAGTGTGAACACAACACAATGCACCATGAAGACTATTTGACACAAACCATGCTTTTGGATTAACGGGGACCAAGCGTTTCCTTGCATGCAAAATTATGACAGCGATACCAAAATACGATAACATCATCTTAATGATAAGCAGCATGTGGCAATTCAACAAAGCTTAGTAATGTTGAAATTTCAGTTTTTGCCCTTCAATACGTGAGCCTTTGGGTTCTTTCCCCTCAATACGTGTGACTTTCATTTCGAACCACTAAATATGTAAGCCTCTTCAGAACAAGCCATTTTTAGTTTTCCGCTTCAATTATGGACCAAAATACCCTTCTTCATCTCCGGCCGACCTAGCTGTCGCCATTTCACACCTCGCCGCTTCTCACCGCTGGCTCGTCCATTTGCTTCGCCCATGCTCGGCCGATTGCGGTGGCGGCTAGGTCGACCGGAGATGAAGAACGGTATTTTGGTCAATAATTGAAGCGAAAAACTAAAAATGGCTCATTCCAAAGAGGCTCACGTATTTAATGGCTCGAACCGAAAAGCTCACGTATTGTGGGGCAAGAACCGAAAGGCTCACGTATTGAGGGGCAAAAACTGAAAATTCTCGTAAAAGCGAAGGCCGAGCTGTAGGTCACGTGACCTGCACCGAAAAGGTGGCTGACTGGGCTTTCTCCTGGATCAAAGCAGATCAGCTCGCCAAATAAATTTGTCGATCAAATCGGGCGGCCCGGAACGTCGAACGAAAATACGTGGCCTTTCTGAGTTGAGAATCTTCCTCAAAATAAATTGAATGAATTGAATCTAGCCAAGCTCCTTGCATTTCCATGGGAAAGGAATAAATAGGATGGAAATTCTTCGTGGTGTAGGTCTATCTCTCATAGGAAAAGAGAAACCGAGGCCTCTACTTACCTCCCCCGTTCCCTGACCAAAACCACTTCGCACGCAAACTGCGAGCTTTAATCATACGAAACACGACCAGGGGCACCCAAATGAAATTGCGCAGGAACAAATATACCGGGCTGACGGGACGACGTACCTTCTTGCAGGTGAGGGGCGAGGCGAGGAAGTAGACGCAGTCGGTGTTGCGCCTGAGCGCCTCCTCCTCGGGCGTCAGCGGCTTCGTGCCGGCCTTCGCCACAGCCTCCGCCGCCGCGGCACCGTCCACCTCCATGGCCCCCGTCTCGATGGAGACCACGGGATCCCTCTGCCCCTCCCCCCAGTGGGCGCGACGGGGTGCCGATCACGCCTGCGGGGAGCACGAGGGATCGGCGAGGCTGCCGCCGGCGGCGGCGGCGGCGGCGGGGATATGCCGGCGGCGGCGGCGGCGGGGATAGATCTGTGAGGTCACGCAGGCTAGGGTTGGAGAAGGCGACGGAGGGGATGGGGGGGGGGAGGGGGCGCGGACTGGGTTGAAGGCCGCCTCGGCTCGCGAGATAAAGAAAACAAGGGAGATATATCTAGGGGACGCGGGGCAACGGGACAGCGAAATTACGAAACCAGGGCGGCCTAGCCTAACAAGGAAGGCCACGCCAGGTTTTCCTTCCGGTTTTGGTCGCTGCGGGACTTCTGCATTGACCTTTCCGGTTTGGGTCCTCTGGAAGCGGAAGCAGGTGCAACGGCGCACGTAAGAGCATCTCAGATTGGTTAAAAAGCACTCCAAATTCTCTGATTCTAGCTGCTCTTTAAACCAAAACATTGAAAGAAAAATGGTGTAAAACCAACAGCCTCTCCTAAATTCGTGGCACTCTTTTTTCAAAACTGAAATCTCGGCACTCCCGCACCGCAAGCACCGGCCGGACGCGTAGCTCGCCGCCATGCCTGCTCGCCTGCCGCGCTCGTTCTCCCTCACCGCAAGCACCGGTAATCTGTTTTCAAAACTGAAAATCTCGCCGGACTCCGGCACTGCAAGCACGGGCTGGGCGCGTCCCTCGCCGCGCACGTCGCACTTGGTTATCCGCACACGCACTCGGTACTCGGAGGCCTGGTCATGGGGACTCGCCGGCGCCGCCAGCAGAGAGACGAGGCAGGGAACGGGGGTGAGATTTGGTGTCCAATCGGCCAAGCAATAGGAGGAAGCTGCGCGAAAACAGGGAATTGTGCAGGAGTGGCAGAGGCGCGCGCGGCGGGAAGGGGAGCACGAGCGCGGGAAGGGGGGCACGCGCGCGGTATGGCGAGTGCTGCGGGCTAGCGATCTCTAGCGAGCGAGATTGACGGAATGGCGAGCGAGATTGACGGAATGACGGAGTGGCGAGGGAGAAGACGATACTGTTGGAGCCACGTTTTGATGAAAATTAGCTATATTTAGCTTTACAAACCATTTTACATTTCCTCTTGGAGATGCTCTAAGGCGGCAAATACACAGCGTATTCCCGGTGACTGGGAACGGCATCCGAGCTTCAGAGCCCAGCCGTGACCAAAATCACCCACAGAAGGAAATTCCCCCACAGAAACGAAAAATGCATACGGTCGCCATTCATAAGCTGCTCTGTTTGAAATGCGAGAATTTTTTTAATTTCTATATTTTTTCTATGAAATTCGTGTGAGATTTTTATGAAATCTCTATATTCCAAACGGGCCTCAGTTTGATAACACATAGATATAACAAACCAGTATGCACAAAACCAGTATCACATAGATATAACAAACCAGTATGCACAAAACCAGTATCACATAGATATAACAAACCAGTATGCACAAAACCAGACCAGAAAATTAAACAATCCTCCTGCATTCAAATTCAAATTATTGTACTTCATCGTCGAACGCATAATGAGGAATCCACAAGTACATAGGTAACTTAAAAGAATCACAAATACATAGGTAACTAAAACGAATCACAAATACAGTTTCAGTGTAACTAAGGCATTAAGTCTGAATATTCGACGCGATATGAGAACCTAGCGCCGTGATGAACTAGAAACCAGCTAGGATAGAGTTACTGATACTGATTCCTAAGTGGAACCTACAAAATATCAGTTGAGCGTATCAGTGACCTGCAACAGATACGGGTAGTGGGGAGTTCTGATGACTTGCATGGTGTACATGCAAGAAACGGCAAGGGCGAACATGCGAGCACGGTAGAGCAAACCGTCAAGACCAAGAGTGCTAAAAGGTGCCGCAGAATCGCCAAGGGAGCCTGTGAATGAAACCCAGGACAAGATGTTATTGGACAGTAGTGAATGCCCGGTTAGCTTATTAAATATGTTGTTCTGTAAGAAAAATTCAAAAACAATGTCATGAGAGAAACTGATTTGTTGAACAAACAAGGCAATAATGTAAAGGCCCTATCAAAAGAGATATCATCAAGCATTTGAGGTTACACAGCTGTGGAAATTCCCATCTCCGAGTAACAAGTATATTTAACAGCAGTTTTTTCAAGGACTGGGTCAGTAATAAGTCATGATCCACAGTCCGAGCAAATATATGTACTTTAGTTTGTTGCTTTGTAATCCATATTTCGGGAATATCAGAACCCAAGTCTGGAAATTTTCGGGTAAATCCAGTAAGATTTTAGCTACTATGTATCATATGATTTTATCTGCTTTGTGCATTGACAATATACCATAATTCTAAAGGATTGAGGTAGTATAACACTATTCCAGGAGTATAGTAATCTAACAGGAAACACATCCTTAAGTAATGTGAATCACAGATACAAATGAAATCACATAATGCAAAAATTACCAGATACAGCTCCACTTGTTTTGATTCAAGATGAGTAGCGTGAATCATTTCCCGGCTTCCCCATCTTAACATCCTCAGGTGAAAGTATCTTGATGTACCATACACTATTCACAAATGACCTGCATCAAATAAACAAGCTATGTGTCAGGAGGATCTATAATCAACATGCAATGACACAAATACTGAGGTTCAATGAGACAGGGTGTATAATCCTGTGTTGAAAAGGGTTGAGATAGCATGTGTAAGATAGTGCTTATGGACCCATATGTCTTCCAACTAACACATTATGGTAGGTTCATGATAACGTTGAATGTGACAAGTTCAAGTTTGATTTCCTATGGTGATGTTATTCACGTTTATAACTTGTCTTAAAAAGTTACTCCCTCCTGTCAGTTTTATTGTCATTGGGAGAGCTAAAATTAGTTCTCCCAGCGACAATAAAACTGACCGGAGGAAGTTTTTTTTTTCCTGCTCATAAAGGACATCATACACTTGGTAGCAAATATATATGTTATCAACATTTAGTATTACATTACATGGGGGGCCATCGAGGTAGGGAACATTTTTGCAAATAGCTAAAAAATCAAACTGAATAGTTGAGGGTAGTAAAAAAAAGTTTTCCTAGTACAATAAAAGTTAAAATTATGTTGGGCTATATAGCTTTGCAAAAGGCAACATATTCTAGGCCAATTGCATGATCAAATTCTAATTTGCAGTGGTATTGGTGCCTCCAGTAAAAACTATGCGTCGTAAATTTCTAATACATTAAAAATACATGATAAGGTTCAATTTTGCATATCATATGAGAAATCATTAATTAACTAGAATTCTCGCAATAGTTCTTACTCCCATGGATCGTCTCCAAGGAGAAGTGAATCATTCTCCTTGTCGACAAATACAAGCTGCCAGCCTGATCTATTAGGGTCTTCCAATTGACCCTTGATGCCGAACATCTGACCCAGTTCTTCTCGAAGTTCAGCATAATTTGAGAACCGGGTGATGTCCAAGGATCTCCCAACTGATCCTGACTTGTAAACCTGCATTTTCTTGAGAGGTTACACTAGATCAGACCTACATTTGTTCTAGTGAACACACAATATACTACTCTCACCTTAATGAATGTCCTGGTTGTTGCGTCATTCTCTCCAGTATTGTGCAATAAACCAGAAGAGTCATCCAGACAACCATACATCGCGTTTTGCAGATATGTTGACCCAGATGGAACTGTTGACATGTTATTATTCGCCATATTTGAAGTCAGATTAGGTACCATATTGTACAGTAAGGACGAAGAGTCCACTTGAGGACTAAACAGGGACGGGTTCTGAACATCATGGCCAATTTTGGTCTCAACAGAACTATCTTTCCCGGTTGGTGAGTTAAGCGGAACCGAGCCTCCAAAAGGCATTGACTGCGAGCCCAGAATTTTTTGCTTCCATGCCTGTTGCTGCTCCTGCTCACTAACTACTGATTGGTTGAATCTAGACAAGTCTACAGACTTTGAACTTCCCTGAAGGAAGTTTGATTCCAGCATGTTCGCATTGCTGCTGGAGCTGACGAAGCTTGACGAGTTCACATTAGGATCAGAGAAGCCAAATTTTTCACGCAAATGACTTGGTAGCGATGTTGGACTGGGAAGAACCTCACTGCTAACTTGGTATGTTTGATCCGGTTGGATCTTCCGCTTCTGGTCATTATGAACATGCTGCATTTGCTGGACTTGCTGCTGGATGGCATTTGGACTGAGCACAGATTGAATATTTTGAGCCTCAGGACTAACCATTTGCTGTTGGCACGCTTGCTGCAGAATCTGCTGCTGCAACAGTGGATTGAGATTGTACTGATCCTGATGAGCCCGCATAGGTTGTTGAGTATGTAGGCATTGTTGCCTTAGATAACCACCAGACTGGGAGGCAGCAGTTGCAGCTACCACTGCTTGATACTGATCATGTTCACTACTCAACAGGGATGGATGGAGTCTCTGTTGCCCCCAGGAAACCATACCAGGTGACTGAAAGTTCAAAGACTGAAAGCCTCCTTCACCAGCAATTCCTCTCAGCCACATCAAAGCATTGCTGTCATCTTTAAGTACAAGACCACAAAGAATAAAAAACATAATGAGAATAGCGGCAAGAAGGATACCAATATTAGAGTATATTACTGTCTCATTTCCCTATTAAGAACATGCATAACCCCCTCAACTATGTTTTGGTTTGGTTAAAGATCAAATCAATGAAGAGCCTAAGCCAATAATATTGGTCTACTATGGTGCTTCAATATTGGTAATTTGGAACTTATTCTTAAAAAGATATCTTGCTTTCACATATACCACTGTTTTGCTTCTAATTTCCTTGAAGGAAGATGTAAATAAGAAAACTTTGGCTATTCCATCTACGTACTGACATTTACCTTACATCATACATATTTCCTGAATTAGTTGTTGGATCTAGAAACATCAAATATACCATTTGGTTTCCTGAATCAACTGTTCGACAAATAAAAAAAAACCATTCATTCCTACAGCAGCTGATCTTTCTACTCTAAAATCTACCGGCCTCACCAGGTCTGGAAACGTATCAGCTTATTCGAAGTGGAAGGTACCTCATCTCCATTCATACATACAAATGCACTCAGTAAAATGACTAACACCAGAAACTGTCAACTCCATGTCAATTTGGTCAGTTTATATAGAATGTTGTCTGCAGCAGCATGTACTATACAATGATTGAATGCATACAAGCTGTTTCTTGTCTATATGTCTCTTTCCATCAAAAAGGAATATGCAGGAAAGTAACTCCAACAGTAGAGATGTTGTAATAAGCATGAGTGTTTGTAGTGTACCATGAAGACCAGCAACTCCAGAATACCAAGGATGCTTAACACGCAGTGGGAACAGGGATGGATACATAGGGAATGTTGTCAACGGCTCAATTTCCCATAGAGAAACTCTAGGCGGCCTTTCTCCTGCAGTTGACTCATCCCAACCAACCTGTGTCATAGTTCCAATAAAATAATTGGTTATGAATGCTTGTAGTATAAAAAAAATAATAAGCCAGTCTGATGGTTTGGCAGAACTAACAAACTATGTATCACATCACAATTATGATGCCATAACGAAGAAGGATTTCACTCTAGCAATATATTTCTCACGTAAGAAAAGGATGATTGATAATAAAAAATTTGAAAGTAACAGCAATATGATTATTTGGAAGAGCACCAGAAAATCTGATCAGAAAATTAGAAAAGTGGATTCACGAAAATGGACACATTTGTTGTTAAATATGTGAAAAGAATAATACAAATCCGGGACATAAAAGGGCAAAGAAAAGAATAAGATCATGAAAGGAACCAAGGAGACAGCTGATAAGAATAGCTCTTACCTTCACCGATCTCCAATAGGAACTAGGCCAACGCACTGGGTCAGCATCGCTTACTTCTGTTATCGTCCCCATATACCTACAATTACAAATTTAGTTTGAGCACATGATTATTATCATAGTCACACGAAGATATTCCATACAGTGTGCAAGCATATCACAACAGAGAGAATGGAACAGATCTATACAAATGCACAACTGTTATGGTACTAAACAACCAAGAAAAACAAAAAAAAACTATTCAAATGCATCAGTGCAAATTTCAGCATTAATCACAAGCAAATTTAGATACTATTGCATCCTCACCTGCGGACACTAGATTCTTCAGTCTCAAATAACATCCTAAATCGCATCCCAACAGATATCCGGGTGTGAAAAACAGCTTTGATGTATTTCGATAGTGGTATAACAAACTCTGATGGACATGCCCTACAAGAATATTTTTATCTTCAAGTAGATCATAAGAAAATAATAATTGCCATTTACCAATGAAAATGTCCAAGTTACCTGGGATTATAGAAAATTGTGAATCGACTGTTAGTGGCAGCAGCATGGGCAGCTGCTGCGAGGAGCCCTATGTGCATGCTGTCACTTGAAAGAACTGAAGAGGGCGTCACAGTCTGTGGCCGGCTGGCACGTCTGATTCCAAGCAAAAGCTGATTTTTCTCATTCCTACATCAGTGGTTGAAGAGTAAGTCCTACTCACTATATATTAAAAAGAGTGGGATTTGACACACTGCAGCATACCATATGAATAGAACAGAATCACCAGCAGCAAGTCTCTTAGCACTGATAAACACACTCCAGCCTGTAGTCAGCAGGTGTCTTTTGGGCTGACCTGTGAAATATTTAGCACAAAAGAAAGCAACATGGATGTTAAAAATTCAATCTGTGAGGAATATTTTTATAGTGTTGTTGCCCCCATTTCACAATAAGTGTAGCAGATGGGCCCTCATTTTCATTGGTATCACTAACATTTGTGTTCAAACTTAGGCATTTCAAGGCATACAAAGTAAATATGCTCTGGACCTATGAATCAGCAGCAGATAAGCTAAACTCTACGGGATGAGACCAACATGTGATGTATTTGTACTAGCCAGAAAAAAAAAAAGATGCGCTTCAATACATTTATAGGTTCATGTGTAATTCTCTAGCATTTCAGAAACGTCTAAGGAAAATTCCTGTCAGTTATAACTCAGGCAATTTATTTGTAATTCAGTACTGCACTATCCTGATGTATCAAAACGAAAAAAATGTTTAATGTATAACCGAAATCAATGTCTACTGAAATGATGGCCCAAAAGATTTATACTATCGCAGTAACTATCGCAGGCATATTTGGGGTGTCTTAAAATTCGTTTTAATCAATCATAAAATGATTTAAGCTGCTGATACCACACAAAGCTTTTGAGATTTTCCTGAACTTGCCTCGGAAGATGTGTCTGAACTTCCATTCTACATCATGAATGTCTCGTGCAATAAGCTCCTGCGCTGGAGGCTGCTGTGTGAAATCCTACAAACCACACTATACCACCTGTTATTGGCAACAGCAAAACTGGCAATACATGCAGGTAAACAAACGGGACACAGCCCCAAATCATATACTCAATCACACCAGGGGTGGGAAGACACGCTCTGCGGCACGGCGAGGCACAGAGAACCCTCCATGTGTGCTGGTGTCGCTGGCCGTCAGAGTCTTGCAGAAGTAGTTCGTTGGCTGCTTGCTCATGATCCCCATCTCTGCAGGCAGATAGGCATCATTCTGCTCTTGCTGCACAACAGATCATTACGCAATCGAAACCATAAGAACTCCATGACCTCCTGGTAGACACAGTCACACAGGTGAGGAAGCAGTAGTCAAGACCCGATGACTTACTGGGTTCAGTGGCTGAAGCGTCATCTGTGCGTATACTTCATCCGTCTCAACATCCGCCTGCACAAACAGTTATCAGCATCCGTTGGCGACGAAATGGATCAAACGACTCTGATGTATTTGAGGGAGAAGATTGCGCACATGCATTGTGACATCGTGAAGCTGGCAGATCAGCTGCGGCGGCAGGTTGGGATAGTTGGGGATGTGGCCGTCCACCTCCTTGTTCGTCGACGCTGCCACCTTCACACAAACACGCACGCAGGTTATAGTGTTAGAAGCAGTGGCTCTCGACTCAGGCAGAGCAAACTATCAAAGCAAGAAGCCCCACGCAGGCAAAGCACCCAACACCTTCCCCGCAGCGCGCGCGGCAGCAGAAGATAGTCACGATATCAACCAAAAGCGCAGAAGGCTCAGCTCACCTGCTCGCTGTGGCCCTGCGGGAAGTAGACGACGCGCGTGCCGACGGTGGGAAGGCACACGAGCGGGCCGGCGCAGGCGTGCCACAGCTCCGAGTTGAGGCACTTCTTCTCTGCACAAGCAGACGCAGTCACCATTAGTTTTTTAGTTCGAACACCGCCAGTGCTTACAAAGCAAAAAAACGATTCCGCAAGAGAAGAGAAGCAGAACGCAAGGCAATAACGGGGAACGAAACACGCACCTTCCTCTGGCGGTGCTGGGGGCGGCGGCGCCGGCGGCGGCTGGCCGATGCTGGCCGCGGACGACGAGTTCATGTCCCACGCCCGCACAGTAACCAAAACCGAATCTACCACCACCACGACACCCTCACCCAATCCATCCACCCCGCCTCAAATCGACCGCATTCTGCGACAAGCCAGACACCCACGCACGGGACACACCGGCCGCGGCTACACGTACGGAGGGAGAAGGCCGGCTTACCTCGTCCGTTCAGCCGAGCTCGGAGATCGCCACCATGGTGGGGGCTGCGTGCAAGAGGAAGAGAAAGAGAGGGGAGGGGGGGGGGGGGAATGATTGGCTCTGAGGGCATTTAAGCGAGCGGAGAAGAGATGCGTGTGTGGGCGTGCGGGTCGTGTGTGTGCGCAGCGAGACTGCCAGTTCGTCACAGGGCCGAGCACTGCAGCTCTCGAGTTTTGATTTGAATAAAGCGGAGAGAGAGAGAGACGGGGAGAAAGCGAGTTGTAGGAGTCGCATTGAAAAGCCGTATTTTATGGGCTCATGTAAGCGGCTGTCGGCTGCTCCACGGCTCGGGGCGAGAGAGTGGCGGATGGATGGATGGGTCTGGGGTGGATTGACTGGTCACTGGTCACTGGCCTCCGTCCGTGTGGGCCAACTCTGCCGCCGCCACTGCCGCGCCGTGGTTTGTGTGTGTGATCTGTCGGCTGATTTTTTACCGCATGTTTTTGCTCTCTAGATTCTGCCCTCCACGGCGTTTAGGCCCATTTGAAATCCGTTATTTTCTCCATAAAACTGAAGCAATTTCAGAATTTTAAAGTCCATGATTTATGTAAAAAAAAATTATACATTTTAGAGAAGATTAATGGTATTGGTCTATTAAAAATATTTACCAAACTTTTTAAAATTTCTTAAACTATAGCTCGTCTCATTGTCCGAGATATTTTTTCTTTTCTCCTAATACCTCTTATCTCTATCTCTCTGCTTATTTTCTGTATATTTTATATTTTTTATTTTTTTAATTCTCATACTCTCACACAAAACGAAAGATCGGAGAGAGTAATAATTTTACTCTTTTAATAATAATTTTTATCATAACAACGTCAATTCAAAATGAACGAAAACCTGCAGATGCATCATCCAGTGCAGCGGAGACGAGGTAGTAGTGGACCTTTCTCGACACACCATACCCTGCGTGGTTTGTTTGCCTAAGAAGCCTCGTTGCCGACAAAAGTGGCAAATCCCGCGTCGAGTTTTCCCAGCGCACGAAGCATCTTGCCATCCACACAGACAGCAGGGCGAACCGTAGCTGGATCATCCAGGCCTGCCCGCAGGCAACCGTGCCATTCCGGAAGTCACGACGACAGCTCTCCCATTGCACCGCGACGTGATTCGGCAGCCACCCAGCCGAGGTGGGTCGCGATCCTTTCCGCTTCGAGTGTCCCCGTCGACTGGGATTGGTAAGGAAGGCGCGCAGCTGGCATGTGATGACGGAGTGACGGTAGGGTCGCTCGCTTTGCCTCCTTAACTCGTGTCACCTGCCGCGACCGCTCCTGCTCCGGTTAATTCTGAGGGCCGACGGCACGAAGCTGTAAACATTCTCCCTTCTCGTGGTGTGGCGTTCGGATCGGGGTGCCCACTGCCTGCCGACGCTCCCGGCCTCACGCATGGTTGTTCGTGGAGTAAAACCGGGGTTAAAATGTCGGAGCACGGAGCACTCTTGTCACATCAGCTTAGGGGCGGATTGATTCGCCGCACGACGCCTGGCCAGGCTGCTCGCATGCGACTGACGCTTGATTGGTTCGCGGAGCACTGCTAGTCGGGTTGTGCCAAAGAGTGCTTAGTTGCCTGCACATCTCATCTGCGTCGCGTCACCTCACCTCCGACCTTTGTCGTTCCGATAAAAAAAGGAGAGGAGGTACGCTGACATGGAAAACACGTTTGATTCGTACACGTGACGTGACGTGTCGGAGACGGGATATTCTGCGTGCTTTTCACCATTTAACTGCTCGCCGTTTTACCGGTGAAACGTACACCTACGTGCGTCCTCAAAATACTCCATCCTCGTACCGTAAAACAGATTAAGTATAGCACGGCCATTCCATGAAGCCAGCTGCTAACGATGGTGGCAAGGCCTATGGAGTACTTCATCCTGAGAATAATCCAGGCCAGGAGTGTCAACATCGCCAATTTTATGTTGTTTAATTGTCGGCAAAGACTAATGCAACCATGGCAGGGTTGTCGTAGTTTAAGGTTCCAAACCCCCAGCATATCCCAAAATCTTTGATCATGATGTTAGTAATCGAATCCAGCTTTCTTCTAGGACTATCTAGCTTTTGAAAGGAAACTATCTGCACCCTTAAGGCTCAAAACCAGCGGTGTGGGAGCATGATTTGCATAATTGCGACCAAGCGGAGCTAGCTACCGCTCGAAACTGGTGAAGTGCCCATAGGTTAGCCTTTAGTCTTGCTACATAAGTTTACAGGAAAAAAAGGTTGAAATTAAGGAAAAAGCAGGCACAGTACCTTCCTTCTTCTTCTTCTTTTTTTTTTTTTTTTTTGAATAAGGACCTTCCTTCGTTCATGTGCGGTCCTAAGCCAAAACGAGAGGTCCTCGTCCTATCCGTACACAGCTTTTGATCGTGCCACGGCGGGCCCTAGTGTGGACGCACTCCGTACTCCTCAGTGGTATAGCAGCAGTACCCCGGCAGCTGAAGCAAAGCAAGAACGTGCGACGCACTTTTTCCCTTTTACCGCGGTTTGGTAGTTAATGGTAGACCTTGTACTTTGTTCACTGAAGCGATGCCATGGCCAAGCTGAAAGCAGATCCCTGGTGGTCGTAATTAGTAGTCAGTCACATGGCGGCACGAGAGGTCTGTCTGTCGCCAGCCCCATGATCGAACACGAACGGCACCGGCACACGTCCAGCAGCTTGTCGCAAAGGTTAACCTTTGCCTGTTCCCTCGCCGTCGCGCACCGCGCGGCCCGTACGCAGGGTCCCTGTCGCACGCGTCGACCACCTAGCTACTAGGCTCAAGTACGTCGTAGTCGACCAATTCGACATTTACGCGGTTGGCGTGTGCGGGTGCCATTTTACTAGATGGAGTGCTCCCAGGTGCAGCAGTGACGGTACGTGCAACTGCAGTTACGACGATGTGCCAAGTGCCGGCCGGAGTCCGGACATGTGCCCATGACGAGATGTTTATGGCTGTCTCCTCGTGATATCCAGGGTAATAGTATGGGGCGTACGTGCTCCTGGACGATATATAACGCTGGTGTTTCGGAGCTGAGCAACGTCGTTTCAGAGAAGGATGAGTTTGTTGCTTGATCAAGAAAGTGCTAGTCGACTGCGTTGTCCCAACTAACAGCATCTTACTCGTTCATAAACTGATGATTTTGTTGAATTCTGGACGGTAAAAACTACGCGCGGCGGTGACAGGACCTTGGAACTCGATGCTCCGGCTGGACGCGTCTGGTTCCTTCTGGTGAGCCATCAGGCGCACGGAGCGGAGGATCACCGAGCCAGCACGACGGACGAGCGCTAGAACACACCGGCGCCTTTGGCTTTTGGGACGACGCGGAACAGAGCTGGGCCCTGGGGAGGAAACAGCGCCCTGTCGGCCGGCCCGGCCCCGCGCGCTGCGCCAAAAAGCTGGAGGCCCCCGTGCCGCCTCCATCGCTCGATCTCTGCCGACGACTGCCGACGACGGCGACGCGGCGCTGCTGATTGCAGAGCTGCTCTGGCTAGCTGATGGATTCTATGTGCCCGCGCAGCGCGGCGCTTTGCATCGCCCTATCTCCCCTTCCCTTTCACCTCGCCACATACTGGCAGTCCCCGAGCGGCACGAGACCCCACGGAGCACGCACACTCAGGCAGAAAGCTTTGAGATTCACAGTGCCCGCGCACCGATCGAGGCCCTCCTTCCCTAGAATAGCTTCGTTCCCAGCTTTTCCTGTTGCAAACACAGAGTAGTCTCTCATCATCAATGATGATGTTTATTCGAGATTTCCAATGAATTCCGCCCGCCGGGCATCGTGTCACGATAGATATGCCATTGTTTGCTGAGAGCTCTGGATTTGATTCTGCCGGCAACGCTACGAGTACTAGCATAACTAGGGCTGCATCGTGCATGCTTTATTATTGATCATTTCTTGGCGCCATGCTTTATAGGCTTAGGCATCTTCTCTTCTGACCAGCGCTGGACCCCAGCTGAGCAGCTGTCACTGGGACGCAAGTGCAAGGGTCCATCCCACTGTCACCGCCATGCCACCGGGTGAGCGAGGAGAGGAGGATAACGAGGGTTGCGTGGTGGCTTTTGGCCAGGTGCGCACCGCAGCCTTTGTTCGCCCCGCATGGGGCCTCCTCCGCACGCGCCTTGCTCTAAGCTGCACGGCACGGCTGCACTGCGACCCCAGGTCGGCTTTGCGAATTGCAAGTCGTGGGTGGTAATAATCGTGGCTGAAGATGCAGTGCCCAGTGTGCTTCCGCGCAGTGTTACCGTCTTCTGGATTGGAGATGGAAATGTCCCCGTGCTTCTCTCTCAATCAGCATTCAGCAAGATAAGATCGGTGCAGCTGTACGCAGCCAGTGTGTCTTCGTAGCGGCAGGCTTTTCGCTTTTGTATCTCACCGTCTTCCGTATCGCAACATGTGATGTGCGTGCCCTGCCGCACGTCTGAACCTCGTGCCTCGTGGGTGAAAGAAGATGGCCCAGCCACCACAGTCCACAGCTCGAGGACCCGGCCGCAGGATCGGTGGGATGCGGCAAGCCCGCTAGCAGGCTGGTCTAGCGAAACGGGATGTGTCTCGGCCCGGTGAAGATCAGGCCTGCACCTACCACCTCCTCCGGCGTCGGCGAGCCTGCAACTCTGCTAGTAGCGGCGTAAATGGATGCCGGCAGCGAGCCGTGGCAGCGCAATGAATTACTACGTACATCGTGCTGGGACTGGGAGGCAGCATAAAGCGCACAAGGCATTCAAGGATCACGGTGCAACTTCACAAGGCACAATTACAGCTGGGCACACGGCAGAAGAAAAAGGATCACTGATTTACTGCTCACACCATCTCAGTGCACCGCACCCTCGGCACCATTCATCATCGTTCAAAACCAATGGCCCTTTCCATCTCCACTCATGATACATGCTCACAAATCACAAGCAACAGGTGTTAACACAGATGAAAAAGAAATCGGGAGGTGGAAGGGGTAGCAAGCATTCTTCCAGCAGCTTATCAGAGAGAGAAGAGCCTGGCGCAACATTCCCTGCAGCTACCTTCTCCACAGCCGAAAACATACTAGCTTGGAATGTACTGCTGCCGCCATTGTAAGGATGTGTTGTCACGACTACGCTTCTGCTTTGCTGTTGATTGCAAGCGTGCAATATATCAGTATTGTCGTCCCCACGCTTGATCTGTAAGGAAACATGTCGTGCAGTCAGTTTTTGTTGTTGTCAAATGAAAAAAAAAGGGTCAAATGCACAAATAGCTTTCCTCAAATTAAGAACAGTACTTGATGAGCAGTGTGGTCATAGATAATTTCAGAGAAATACATTCAGCTTGATATTGGATTGTGCATTCTTGCTAAACTCCAAAGAATTACAAACAAGGAACAATAACCCTATGTCGAGAACAGAATGTTGTGGCCGACTGCAATGGTAACTAATGATGAGAAAACAAACAGCACTCGCCAAGCACAACGGATGGTGTACACAACGATAGGAAGCTGGAGCAGCATACCAGAGCCATACGCCATGTATTAAATTGGGGATTTAGTATGCAGCAGATCTCACATCAAGGAATAAGAATTTTTTATGATGATTAAAAAGTAATTTAACTTACAGTGTTGCAAAGAAGAGGAGAATTCTTCGAGGGTTAATAGATGTGAATCTATTAAATCTTTTATTTCTTCCTTCCCCAGAATCAATAAAAACAGGTGTGGAGGGAGCACAATATGGACCAGCCAGATTCTTGTTCAGAACCAGGGGTTGCTCCAATTGAGAGGGCACAACTGCAGAGAGCCATATTCAAGAAAAGCATAAACACACCGCCATTACGAGTTTTCACCTGTAAGGTAGTTGCATGGTTCCTGCAGCAGACCATGGAACCCAAATAGAAAAAAAAAATTCTATATTTACGAACTTTAGACAGTTACTAAAAACAGGCAAGTTCGACAACAATCAGATAATAGTATTAAATTGCGCGAGTAGCAACCTTTCAGATGAAGGGATAAGCTATATCACTTGAGAGTACCAGTCAGATGGTGCTAGATGCAATGAAGAAAATGCATAGTATCAGTTGGTAAATGACATTGATTTTGATATTTGATCCAGATAATTCCATAAGGTATATATATTTTTAGTGATTTAATCACGTGAAAAATATTTAAAAAGTACATGAAGTAAACAAGAAACAACATCGTGCTCTTACCTTTGATGATTAATTTTTTCCCTAACTCCTCTTGCTCCTGCTCTTCACTACCCCTCTTCTCCAAGCGATTTGAACCCTTACGCGACAGGGCCCTCTGCAAGTGAAAAATGAGGGCTCAAGAAACTCAAACAACTCCCATCTCTTTATACCTTTTTGAGTTAGAGGGCATACGGTCATTTTTGGACTTCCAGAGCAGCATTTATCAGGGGGTTGAGCCAGACCATCAATATCCAGCACCACATTGGCAGTTCTATCCATGCTAGTGATCTGGCTCTGTCAGAAAGATCTGATCAATTCAGTGACAAATAATAAATATGTTCTCTAAGCTGTAAGAGCTCAGAGCAAGACACACCATTAGCCGTTATTATAATGCATCATTGTATCATCTAATAATGCACTAAACAGAGAGCACTAATGCTCTTGACCTACCATCATCAGGACAGTGTCCGCTAAGCAACCATTATTTGCAAAGCACAACCGTACAAATTAAATTAAAACAACAGACCAAATGTACTAGAAATCATGATTTCTCATAATGATGTCCATCCTCCTCTCAACAGCTTAGGCAATAAACACAAATTATTTTCGTGACCTTTTCATTCTGAAATACGCTTATTAGTCCTACTTTTTCTACATACCGATCATAAACACAACAAAAACTCCTAGTTAGGCTGTGTTAAGCACTAACCTGCAGTAAACCTTCCTGCATATAATGTGTTATTCACAGAGAATAATGAAGCAAACAACGCGTCCACTACAACCAGAAAAGGAAGCAAGTAATCAATGACTGAAACTGAAGCTATCTTATATGCTTTATAAACAGCCAGGTGTATAGCTTTCAGAGCGATTCACGATCCCAGAATGAACAGAGCAAAGATGGCATGTCTAATTGTAAAATTAACTGTGGTATGCAAAAAGAAAAGCTGCTGCTTAACTGAGGACGACTTGTAATTCTGCATTGGTCCCTTGCTCTCGCTAAACTGCAGTGTGCGGTGTGGTAAAAGAAAAGGTGTCAACATGTCTGTTTGTTTTTTTTTGGAATATATACTTAGTGCTTTTCTTGACCCTTGGCAAGCAGTGATATTTTATAATGCAATAAATAAAAAATAGAAAACTGGAAGAAAGACATTGTCAGATCCATCAATGTAGGCATACCTTTCTGTTGGTTTTTGATCCCCCAGCTCCCCGCAGTAAGCAGTCTAGTTATTTCTGAACCTGAAGAAGTAGTAGGTCCAGAAAAGAAGTTAACAAACAGCATTCTTTTCCAAAATTCGAAAAAATGAAAACAAACTGCTGCCTGCAGGTCCAGCACGCACAATCTGCATTCTGCAACGACGCAGATGGGCGGCAGGATGCATCAGTAAAGAAAGTTCTGGATTCCAGTGCTGTGACTGGCAAGAAACATGACCACGCGGAACAAAATCAACAATCCATGTAGTAAGAAAATGCGGGGCTTCCTTCTTACCGGATAGGGATCAAGTCAACCCAAACGCGGACGGATCAAGTCCAGAGATGTGGTGAGTGATGGGAGGAATAGGTGGAGTGGAGCTGCGGAGGAAGAATGCTTGCTGGGTCACGGTTCTCTGAGACGACTGAGAGGCGGAGCCGGTTGGGAGGTTCTTCCACCAGGAGTCGTGAATGACTGAGTGCGTCTTCCACCCGATCCAACGGCGCGGTTTAATCTCCGGATTCGGGGAGGGAGCAGAGCCAGCAGCCAGTGGACTCGGTTAGGAGTCGCGAGGGAGGCGGAACAGATGAATACGAAGACGAAGAGTGGTAAGTGGGCGGCGCCGGCGGGGATCGGGGGAAGGAAGCAAGCAGGAAACGGTTTGGTTTCGCTCACGAGGCGTTAACGCCGCGGACAAGGTCCATGGACCGGAGCCGGATCCACTCGTAACGCGGATTTTGTCCCCGGTCCCCGAGTGCGGAGGCCCGCCGAGCCGTTCGTTGCCTCATCTGGACAGTGCCCCAGTACGACCCTTTTTTTTTTTCTAGAGGGCTCTTTGTCAGTTGATCGGGAGATGCGCCCCCGCACAACGGGGCCAGGGACAAAATCCGCGTTATAATCCGCACGGCGTCCGTTACGCGGACGTCGATGGCGCATGGGCGGGGTGCAGGTGACGCGTCACCCATGCAGGACAAGCGGTCACTGCGACGTGTCCTCCTCGCCGAGGCCCGCCACCCGCGCGCAAAGCGCACCCCCAGCGCGGCGCCGGAGAAACAGCACGGGTGTCGGCGCGCTCCCCGCCGCGGCCAGCCAACCGCCTCGCGCAACTGGACAAACGGTCGGGTTCAGCAGCAAACAGCCGTCTCTGATGCGTAAGTGCGCCCGGATCGGAATCTTTGCCTCCTCCGCCATGTGCCGGATCCAAGCCGATAAAGCGCGGCGCGACGTGCTCCATCCATCAGCTCGGCCGCTGCCTGAGAAGAACCACAGCGGTACTACTGTACGTGGCCGGCGCAGCAATGGGCAACAGTACGCGACCGACGATCAGACGACACGGAAAAAGCTGGCAAGAAACGGGTCTCGTTGATGAATCACGGGCGCGAGCCCGGCGCCCCACCGACCGACCCAGGAAAGCGTAGGAGGTCCCTCGTCCGGCCGTGGGCACCGCGAGTCAAGTGGTGACTGATGACCACCGCCTCCGTCGCCGGCCGTGCCCGTGAGTCCGTGACCGATCTTCTTCTCCTCCAATTAGTTGGAAGATGGCAACCTTTGGCATGTTGCAATTTGGATGCAAACGATGACCATGAGCCACGTTCGGATTTCAATTTTTTTTTTTTTTTGAGACGAGGGCCACGTTCGTTCGTGGCAAGCCCGTGGCGCAAATTTTTATCGGAGGTTGTCGCATGTCATTCGTATGTGACTGTGGAGTGGTTAGCCATGCCAACCTTTGGCAGGCTTGGAAAGCCTTTTCATTTTGAGGTAGTCGGGAGGGCGAGGGCCCCTGCTTTTGTTTGCATAGATAAAGGAGTTCGAAGTATTGGACAATGCAACATGCCACGAAGAAACAGAGGAACAAGTAAGAAAGAGAAACTAGAAAAAAGCACAAGTCCTCGTTTGTGAATGTGCTGAATTGGCTGCGGCCCCCTTGGGACCTCTCCAACCAAATTGTCGTGGCAGACATGAAACTTGGAGAGAAAGCTCTGATAAAGAGTAAGGTATGGTACCGCTGATATCATTTTTGGCTAAACCAGCTCTTCCAGGCTCGCCATGCTTGACAATTCACCAGGATTTGTTCAAACTCAAGTGCAACACATGGAGCTTGACGAGATGGCCAAACTCAGCAACCAAGATGTCCAAGAGGATCTGCGATGGTTAGAGGCAGCTGAAATGGTTCTACTGCAAACCTTTACTGTGTATCTTCCAGAAGAACTCCGATGGTTCCTGTTCACTTGGACCATGATTTGAAATCGAAGTCCTCATTCCAGTGATGCTCTCAGGAAACCCTCCACCGAACAAATTCTGTGAGAGATCATGTAGAAATGGCTGTTCTACCAGAAGTAAACAGTTTTTTTTTAGTACAAACAGTTTGCAGGGGAAATGAATTAATCTGGTCATTCTATAGGAACTTATCAAATAAAATTCTCAGAATCATGTTGCTATGCAAAATGAATGAATATTAACAAGTCAAAATGTTGCGCTAACGAAAGGAAGTTGGTTCAGACTTCAGAAAACTTACGTCACAGGAAGACCTTGATTGCTACGGGCTGCTCTTGAGCCTCGCTCAAGATATGTTGGAGGATGTCTTGCCTGTAATCTTCGGTGTGTAATCTCAAAGAGAGTTTTTCAAACATTAACTCGACAAGCAACATGAATTATCCGGTCCAGATCATATAAAAATTCATAACTAAAGCATCTTGATTGAACCTGAACAACTGATGGCTGGAATCTGGACAGAAATTCCAACATAAACTCAGTAAGCAGCTTGAACTATCAGACAGCTCCTTGCTTCCCTTGATTCTAAGCAACTCATCACGGCGCTCATCTATATGAGAGTGGCATTCATCATCTGCAGAAAACGCATGCATGGACCATTTTCATAATCTCAATGCAGCTATGTCCAGGATCCTTTTCCGTCAATCACCCTGCAGAATTTCACCAGCGCGTGATCAAGGTGGCCGTACCATACCGCACGTTGCAGTGCATAACGCAGTTCCAACTTCCAAGCTACCACATTCCGCTTTGTCATTTCGTCGAACACCTCGTTGGCGTCCCCCAGCGACCCGCAGGCCGAGTACATCTGCAGCAGCGCCGTCGGATCGCAACTGTACGGTATAGATTGAGGTCTCTCTCTGAACTCTTGTCAAGTCCACGAGGAGAGTACTCGCCTCTGCTCTCGGTCACCGCACGCGTGCTCGCGTTGGTCTTCCCTTCATTCCCACGAAGATAAGCACAGGTGCTCGCCTCTGCTCTCGATCACCGCCACCTCACGCGACCGGCGACGCCGTAAATTCCCAGCCCCCATCCGCCACCGCCACTCCAATTCGGCGAGCCTACCAATCCGCCGCGCACCTGACCCCCTTCCCTCCTGCCCCGAACGAGCGAAATCAAACTCGGAGCCCGCCCGCCTCAGAATGCCGGGCCTCGCCGCGGAGCAGGACGCCGTCTCGCTGGTGCGCCGCGTCGCCCGCGCTCTCAACCGCCGCGTCACGGATGTCGTGGCGCTGCTCTTCCAACACAAGGTAGAACAAACTGGATTGATTGCCCCTGATCCCCGTGCTCGACCCCTAACCCTAGCTGACCGTGAGGCCCTGTTCCTGTTTCGCAGAGCGCTGGATCCCTGGGCGCGGTCGCCGGCTTTGCCATTGCTGTCGTGTTCGCGTGGAGGTTCCTGCGGTCCTCGCCAGGGCGCCCGCGCAGGCCGGCGCCGAAGCGTCCCCCGCCCCCAGTGGCACCCGCAGCTACTGCGTTGGCAGTTTCTGAAGCGGTGGAACCTGTCGGTGATGCCAGCAAGGTAATTAGGTTTTGAGTGGTGACACCGTGATCTTGCTGAATGTGAGATTATACGTGACAAGGTTTTTGTGTTTGGCAGCTGATAACACGGCAATCTGTTGCAAAGCGACTAAGCGGGTGTAGAAAGGTGCATCCATTCCCTTCCCTTCCCTCTCAATCTAGTGCTGTATCGTGGATGTCCATAGAGTATTGTAGATGCTTGCAGCTTAGTGGTAATGTTTACCTTATGATTTTTATTCATTATTCAAATAGGAAGAAGTATCCAATTTCTTTGATCATTGATGCAGATAGGTGATCTTTATCGTGTTGTATATGAATATGAACCATGTTAATAACAAAATGGCTCAAATAATTTACCCTAAGAAGGGACTGGAGTATAATTCAATGAGCAGAAAGGAATGCTATAGCTATCTAATTTAACATGATATAACCTTTTTATATTCTTGCAATGGTTGATATAACTAAATCCATGTATTCTCAATCAAAACTCATAGGATTTCGATATTGCTCATGCAGGTTACATGCCAACTGCTGGGTGTTGTTTTTGAGGAGAAAACTCCTGAGGAGCTTCAGGTATGATCAGCATTGCTCTTAAGGGTATTTAAACCACCACCTACAACTGCAGCTTAACTTTCTTCCATCTATCCTTGTGCAGAAGCATGCCACAGTTAAACCTCCAGTAGTAGAGCTGTTACTGGAAATATGCAAGTGTTGTGATTTATATCTGATGGAGACTGTACTTGATGACAAGAGTGAGGTACAAACCTCTTTGCATTATTTTCTTGGAAATGAACTATATTGATATCTATTGTTGATTCATCTGGATTCTGGAATCTGACAGAGTGGTAATTGTAGGAGAACGCCCTAATGGCGCTGGAGAGTGCTGGACTTTTCAGAACTGGTGGCTTGATGAAAGAGAAGGTAATTATGAGTTCAAATTAAATCTGTCTATTAAGCATAGTTCATTTATGTTGTTGCTCACCATTGAACTCGCTGAATATGCCAATTCAGTACAGTTAATTTTTGTTCTTGGGCTTATCATTGAACTTGAACGGTCTATTCATCTAGAGTCATTTGTTGGATTCATTTGTCAATTGTCACAGCAAACTGAAGTCTCTAATTGACACTAACAGCTCAGTGCATCACGCAGAATATTCATTTGTGGTTTTGATGGACGAAAGCATAGTTTGCGTCTTTCTTGTTAATCCAGATGTGGCTACGCTGAAATGTTTGAAATGGTCTGCAGGTTCTATTTTGCAGCACTGAAGTTGGCCGAACTTCATTTGTTCGGCAGTTGGAGTCAGATTTTCATATCGATACCAACCTCGATGTAGTTTCTCAATTATCTGTATGTGATCTTATATCTTTGTTTTTTCCTTGGGGGTGGATTTGTTTTGACGTTCAAGTTTTTAAATGCGCTGTGTTTTTTCTGTGCTGTCAGCGGTTTATCCGGTGTCAGCTGTTTATATCCTCGATGGAAGGAGGTCAGCTTGCAGCCAATGTATTCAATTCTCCAAGTCTTGAGCTGTTCTTCTCATGAACGCAGAAGTTTTTAAACAAGGGAAGGGTTTCATACCTTAAACATGTGCTGGTTTTAGCAGCACGTCGTTTCAAGCTATGCCGTGCTATGCAAATCTTATGACACAATGTACCAGTGGAACACTCAAATATTCGACCAGGTACTGGTAGGCATCCAGAGGTGCTCATGTTACTACTAGTGGTACCTACTCTTTCAAGTAGCTCATTGCTGATGAGCGTATTGTAGATGATGAGAACGCTAAGCGAGATCCATTGAGTCCATGATCATGTACTGATAATGTAAAACGAATAACAATAATCTTTTTCTTTCCTATTTGTTTGTTCATTTTCTTCTGCGGTGCCATGATAGAAGCAACTGTCGATCATGCTTATTATTTGCATTCAATTTGGGTTCAGTGTGGGGAAAATTGATGCTGGAACTTGACCTGGACTTGTGTGCGCGCGCGGGCTAAATCTGTTATCTGTCGTTTCAAGCTTAGGAAAAATGATCATGTCTGGCGCATTTCCGTGGTTTTCCATTCTGGCGTTCTGGAGCATTAGGATTCGCCCGAATGCCTTTCTCTCTCTATGAGTTGCATTTGAAGCCACAGAATCCACTACCATTGGAATAAATCAGCAGGCAGAATCTTAATCACTTTGGCAAAGCTTTTAACTTTTGATTTTCTTTGACAAAATCAAAAAGCTTTGACAAACATTATTTTTTATTTTTAAGTGTTTTTCAAAAGAGATGATTGTTATTTGATTCTTTGAAGTAAACTAAGAGGTTGAGAGCCGAAAAAATTAGTTTTTTTTTAATTTTGTAAAAATAATTTTATGTGTTAATTTTAATAGTTTATCTTAAAAAATAAAAAATTTATTTTCCATCATCAAAATCACTTCACAGAAAAATAAAAAATAAATCAAAAAATTAAAAGCTAAAAGCTCTATCAAATTGACCTTTAACAAAGTCTACAATATAAACACTCACTCATCTGTCAACTCCAGTGGTTAATCGAAGAACGGATCAGCCGATGTTCGATGTTTGAAAATCGGTCCGCACTAGTTTGGTTGGTTTTTGCGAAAACTGAAAAAATCGTTACACTAAATAAAAAAATCGGAAAAATTTAAAAATCAAAATTTTTATAGAAAGCTCAGTCAGTTTTACCGATTTATCCATCAGTTTTTCTGGTTTACTGATCTGTTTTCTCGGTTTACTCTTTTTGAATTTAAAATCAAATCGGTTTGAATGGTTTTTCCGGTTTACCAGCCGGTTTGATAGATTTTTGAATTTTTTAATTTTTATAAATTTTATTTTTTTTAATTTATTAAACCGAAAACTGACTGACTTATTAAACTGAACCGATTTTACCCAAAAATGTCAAAACCTTGTAAACCCTGTTCCTGGACCATGTCTACCCAAACAGTCTTAACACGATCTGAATCTGATCGAAGAAAAGAAAAAAGGTGACACGTACGCACCGACCTGAGGACGCATGTCCTTCGCTGGCATTCCGACCCCGCCTTTCATTGTCGCCTTTCCCCAACCAAAAGCGCGCCCCCCACGAAGCAAAATCCTCCATTCCTCCGCAGAATCGAGGAGCGCACGAACCCACACGAAATCCGCGGCATCTCTGCTTGCATCGGCCTCTTCCCGCCGAGGACCTCTTGGATCCGATCCTACCGGACTTGGATCCCCGGCTCCGATCGCGCAGAGCATGGCCGAAGGCGGCGCTCCTCCCGCCTCCGCGGCGGTGGCGGCCGCGTCGTCCCCGCGATCGCCGCCGCAGCCGGATACCCCGGCGACGCAGAAGCGGAGGCAGCGGGGGCTGGTGTCGCGGGTGTGGAAGGGCATCTTCGGCGGCCGCGAAGACGTGGAGAAGCTGCTGCAGGCGCTGTCCAAGGAGGAGGAGGCCGTTCGCGCCCGCCTCCGCCGCCGCGCCCGCGCCTCCCGCCAGTCCGCGCACAACGTCCTCGCCCTCGCCGCAGCGCTCGAGGTGATTCGATCGTGTCCCTTTGACTAGCGCCTAGCGAGTATATGTCGTTCAATTCGTCTAGATTCTCCTCAAAGGGAGAAAAGTATGGAATTCGATTCGTAGGCTGTAAATCTGATGCTCATTAATAATCAATTTAGGTATATTCTTCTGTGATCTGCATTTTCGTGACGGTTGGTTGTGCTTTAATGCATTGCTCCTTTGAGGAGAGGAATTAAGGCTCAATGAGTAGAATTGCTTTGGTGTTAGTTCGTGAGTGCATCCGTATATTTAAGACCTTGAATCCCGATGAATTGATTGTTGATATTTTTGTGTTTTTCCTTTCCGGAACAGGTTGCGGCTGTTGGATATGCGATTATGACTACGAGATCGCCAGACCTCAGCTGGCAGATGAGAGCAGCTAGGGTGCTGCCCATGTTCCTGATTCCTGCTCTAGCTGCTCTAATCTACTCAACTATTACAAGTCTCACGAAAATGCGTACGTACAAGCTCATGTTCATATTCATGTTCTGTTGTCACATAACTAACATCCTGGGCGTGCACACAAGCCTAACATATTGTGAAACGTGCTATTGATATGTCTGCTACTAATTTCCAATGCATCATATTTAAGCAGTAAGTACAGATCGGATGTGTTGCCTAGGTTATTTATTCTCTACAAATTGTTGTGTGCAACAGAGAAGTCACAAATGCCCTACCCTTATCTGCAGTTGACAATAGAGACAAACATACTCTCGAAAAACTTCGAGATGAAAGGCAAGCCAGGATTGATGAATTGAAGGAGAAAACAAATTACTACATGACTCAGCAACTTATACAGGTTTGTTTGCTGCCTTTTCTGTTCTTCATTTTTCGTTTACAAATAGCTGACTCTTCATGTTGGTGAACCAGCGATATGATCTGGACCCTGCTGCGAAGGCTGCAGCTGCAAGTGTTTTGGCATCTAAATTGGGTGCCGATTCTGGATTGAGAGTCTTTGTGGGAGATGATTCGAGCAGGGATGCGACAGTCAGTAAAAGTAATGAAAATAGCATTGGTCAAACTACTGGTCTGAGGCAAAGAAAACAAGCACATTTAAGCAATAGCACTGGACGGACCCATTCCCCTGAGTCATTAGACACCTTAAATGTGTATGATTTTAATGAAGAAAGCCTTGATACTCCAAATCAGAGATCTGTTGAGCACTTCAGAGGTCCAGCAGGACATGATGGAGGATGGCTTGCACGAGTGGCTGCTCTGCTTGTAGGAGAGGATCCAACACAATGCTATGCGCTAATATGTGGCAACTGTCATATGCATAATGGTAGGTGACTGATAACTACTTTTGTCCACTAACTTCTAGCTTTGAGCTAACCAGTTTCACTTGTCAGGTCTTGCAAGGAAGGAGGACTTTGCATTCATCACGTATTACTGCCCTCACTGCAATGCTCTCAATGGATCTCGGCAGCATGATGATCAGGAGTTGGTATCTAATTCTGGCAAGGAAAGTCCTAGTTCTCGTTCTGACAGTAGCATTGGTCCTAATTCTGGAAAGGAAAGTCCTCGTTCTCATTCAGATGGCATTGGCCATTCTGGTGCGAGCCTTGCAAGCTCAAGTGTTGCCGGCCCAGTTGTCAGCAACTTGCCAACTGTTGAAGAAGTTCCCTCAGAAGATTCCGTGGAGAATGCAAGTACTGATCAACCCGTCAATTGAACTCATCCTTTTCTGTAGAGTATGTATATTTGTGAAGAATTCCATCTGTAACAAGGATTTGTGTCGGGGTGTCAAAAATTTGTACCAACCACGGTAGCATATGGAGCGTCAACGCCGTGCTTTGTGCATTATATAGCGTGCCGCAACTGGTAGCTTTTGGGTGGTTTCAGCGTGGCTTAGCCCCGCCCCACAAGGGTAGCAGGACAATGCCCACTTGCTAATCAGGCCCGGCTGATGGGCTGAATGATGATGGGATGTTTGCTTTCATTATTTGTTTATTGAGTGTATAGTAGTACTAGTACTTGAGAAGCGTACTACTCCTACATCGTTGTAAATTTTTTATTCTATATTCATTGACACATCAATTAGCTACTAAGTACTAATTATATAATTTTTGTTTTGCGGGCACTAGGTGTAGTTTGGGATATGTTGCTGAGAAATTGTATTGGTGTTGATTCGCAAAACTAGACCCGATTGTGTAGATACAAGGTGTATGTCAGATAATTTCCCGACAACTGGGAAACAAGAAATTGAGACGCAGCTTTTCCTTTTACCGTGAACAAAGAAAAATTTACGAACTGCAGAGCGAAGGCTAAACGTTTTGATTAACGCTTGTGAACTTTAATCAACAAAAAATTGCGTTCCCCAACTTATAAGCATGCCAGCACCCAGCAGTAGCGACCTCCCTTGTCTCGGGAAAAAAAATATTCATCGCCAATCAGAGAAAAAAAAAATGGAACACCTCCAGCCGTCCGATATTTACAGTCACTCTGATCTACTGGTTGAATACAAGAGCAGCAGCAGATATCTACTGGTTGAAATCAATCGGATCTCTGGAAAACTGTACTACAAAGCGGGGTGACTTCCTGCACTCGGTCAGCACTCCGGTCATCTGATCTATTTGATACTGTATCTTAGCTTCGTGGCTGTTGCATTGTATGATGAGATGTTCTTGGAGTGCCATATGATGCGACCTTCAACATAAAACAATGTGTTTAGAGATTATCAGGATTAGTGTTAACGGCTTATGTAAACATTGTCCGCCTCTTCTGTTACAAACAGGCTGTGAGCTCTAACCATTCTGTTCAATTGAAGAACTGAATTCAGGACGTCTTCTTTTACTTGTACAGGCAACAGAGGCATCTGACCCATGATACCAGGCGTCTCGCTCATTCTACAATGTTACAGTAAACATTATTACATGAGTCACACAAGGTCTACTAGTTACTACTTATTCAACCTATGTTTATTTTCTTGTTTTACTTAAGTATTTTCTAAGTAGGATTCAGCCTAAGAATAATATTGAGCACAAATAACAGCCAAAGCATAATAGACAAAATAAAGCAAATGGATTTTACCTGCTTAAGATCGCTTTGATATTGCTACTTGTGCGAAGTAATAAGTTCGTGTTGTCCTCTACCTGCAAGAAATTCAGCCATGAAAAAGTTAGATCATAAAAACAATACCACCCTACTACGTTTTTCCTCATAAAGTTTTAGCCTTCAGCAAGCCAACGAGAAGGGTGTCACAGCACATAAAAGTATCCCTCTGTCAAGTATTTGATGGCAGATGGATTTAGTTCACATAACGTCCTGTATAATTGATGCTAATTGATATTTGAATCCATAAATCTGCAGTTCAATTGTTCAAGAATAACTACACATCTTACTTCTCCAAAGATAAATGGTGACTAGAATTCTCCATAAGAAGATGAAGCCTCGGAGTAATGACTGTGCGATCTATGGTGATGACTATAAAAGCTAAGGGTATTTCTATAGCTTATGCTAGGGCTCCAGATGCGAGAAATCTTTGGATAAGCAATGTATCTTATATCTGTTGATTGCTAACAAATTTCTCCATTCAATTTCATCCTAACTCTGGAGGCACTCATCTATTTTGTTGCTCACACAAACTTCTCCATTCAGTTTCATTCTGATATTGGAGGCACTGATCTATTTTGTAGATGTAAACATGACCTATGACAAGTTTCTTATTACGTACTCCAATATAACCACCAGTAATAGCTAAAGTCAGAAATTTTGGAGGCACCATATGCTCAATGACAGGCATTCAGATACTAAAGAAACGGTGTAAGTTTTGGACAGACTGACAGAAACATGAGGAAGATAACAAGGTTGCAGACCTTGAATGTTTCAATACTTGCAGCAATCT
The DNA here is from genome assembly GCA_001602295.1 of Zoysia matrella. Lineage (NCBI taxonomy): Eukaryota > Viridiplantae > Streptophyta > Magnoliopsida > Poales > Poaceae > Zoysia > Zoysia matrella. The sequence goes on from BCLG01001921.1 coordinate 45,436, forward strand.
GGTTAAGTAACTGATTATTTTCCACCAGAAGATGTTGTGTTGCACTGTCGACAACAGGAGCTGCTTCAGGATAGAACCAACCAAACATCATTAAAAGAAACAAAATGAACACATAGACAGGAGAAACCACACATTTTATGATGAAACATATGGAGAGATAAAATTATGCTAAACAGTTTCAGATAGTAGACTCCGTTAACAATATACTGAAATTGTTGCATCGCTAATTTGACCAAACTGCTAGCCCAACCTAAACCTTGTTAGACAAAGCGGAGATTTATCTCAAGAACAGCTGGATCAAAACAAAAGGAGTTATGGATGGGGGTAAACCTTCTTTTGGGGCATGACTTTGCTGATTTGGTTGTTGCATTGATATCGAAAAAGGGGTCACATTGTCTGCATGTGCCATGTGGAAATTAGCAGTCGAGGAAGATGTAACCATTTTTTCCTGCTTTGCATGTGGAGAATTTTCATCAGAATTAACATAATGGACACTACAAAATGAAAACAAAAACTCCTAGATGATATTTAATATAAAACAGCATGGGAGAATGGGTCTCAAAATCCTTTTGCCCTTCATGTCTCTTTTTTTTTCCCTGAATAAAATCCATCAGGTTTCTTCCCCCCATCTTTACCCGGTAATAACTTAAAAAATGTTAATAGATCAAGTTGCTTATTCCCATGCACAGCTTATCCTAGTCTCAGAAAAACCAGCTGCCAATATTATGTCACAGAAAATTATGCACCCTATCACACGAACAAAAGGATCCACAATTCAATATAGCGTTCGCAGATTAGCAGGTCATAAAATTGCTCCCATGATGAAACAAAAGAAGTTAAACAAAACGAGAATTTGTGAAAAACTGAAGGATTCATTACCCTTTTTAGTTTTTGGCAAAATCAAGAATAAGTTCTCAAACATAGTGCAGAATAAGACTAGGGTATTTATTATCACAGAGTTGAACAAGTATGCAGAAGGTCGAAGAAATACCAAAACATTTGAAATAAGGTAACTTAACTGTAAACCACGAGCACCGTAATGCAACATCCCTGATGCTTCTGTTAGGTAGCATAGCCGCTATCTTCACATACTTCATAACATTAGGTTGACGAGCATGCCTACCAATGTCAATACAGAAATATCACTGGAATGGAAATGTATAGTTCTAATATTAGATAGTAACATTTATCAACAAAATGGCGGCACTTATGAAACAACAAAAGCACTGAAGAAAGTTCATTTGATTTTGCTCAAACTGATAAGGTGAAAGGTTCGCTCGCATAATTCTCACTTTTGACTTCTTAATTGATGCTCCACCAACTTGGAACAACACAAGAGGGGAGAATAAGAAGGAATTTCACCCACGGAGGCAACAAATTACACTAACACAGTAAATCAATATAGGAAGGAAAGAGGATGAATTTACCTCACAAGCCCTTCTTTCAGTATATACAGCTCCTCTTCACTCCAATCAGAAGGTGAACCAGAGACAAACTTATACTTGGGCGCCTTGTTGCCGTGGACCACATCCCCAGACGTGCTCCGGGATGGGTCAGCCCCCGACGAGTTGCTGATGACGCCGGTGGTTGGAGGGAGGTACCACCCGGCGGTGCTGCTAGTTCCACTCACATTCGTGGGAGCCATGACCATGCCACCGGTATTACCGGCGCCGCCTAAGCCAACATCGCTGCTGGATTGGAAGGAGAGCATGTGGTGGTTGTACATCGAGGCGTTGATCCCCTGGTGGAACCCCATGCTTGAATCAGCAGCCGTCACGCCCGAAGCAGCCGAGAATTCCCGATCTAGCAGCCCCAAACGCGCCCCCCAATCCTCCACCAATTCGAGGCGCTCGAATTCGATCAACCTGCACAAACCGAACCGAAGCAAAACATGAGGCAACTGAGAGAAACAAGGTCCCAGCAGCTCCACGGAATCCCAACACGAGCACCGAGGGGCTCCAGCGGAAGCCTCCCGTTTCCACGTCTTCCCGAGGACGATGATCCGATCGGAGCCCTTCGTGGATAGCGACGAGGAGAACCCAGCCCCCAACTCATCCAAAGGTCCGAAACCCAAGGCACCCTAACCACCGCGAAGAATTCCACACGGGCAACCGGGGAATCCGACCGGCTCACCTGCCTGAACTGCTTTGCCTCCAGCGACGGCGGCGGCGGTGAATAGGGGTCGTCCGCCGCGGCTCCCAGCACCCGCCGCAGTGAGGTCAGGAAGAAGACGAGCTGTAGCTGGCGCACATCGCCCGCAAACACCGCCACTCCTCTTCAATCACCGCACGAGGAGGAGGAGGCGAAAATTTCAGCCCCGCAGAACGCGCCGCAAATCCAACTCCAATTCGAAGTCGCGCTCCAGCACGGTTCGCTCAAGCACGCTGGATTATGCGGTAGCGTCGCGGGCTATATATATGCAGCCTATAGCTCGCGCGAATGCGAATCGGAAACGAAGCCAAGTATTTTTTTTTAAAAAAAAAAAAACAAAACGAACCCAAACTGCACCCGATCTCTACGACCCCGTTTGATCTCTCAAATAATCGAGTCGGGTAATAACTCGGGTTTCGGTTTAAAAGTCTTTGTTCTTTAAACAGCCTACCCCTAGCCCTAGCATTGGATTTAATTACGATACTGCCATTTCGCGGGCAAAGTGTAACATGTGTTAGGGTGGGTGGGTTTGGTTCTTCACCGATGCTTGCCGTTCCAAATTTTGATGCGCTCTTGAAGTTTGGCCTTCGCTTGGATTAGCACCGAACATTGGTTCGCCCGCAGGAATTTGGTAGGAGCAAGCTACAGCATGTTGCCGCCGTTGGTGTGGATGAGGCGAGGAAAATAGCCGCCGATGATTTTGCAAGTGATGAGAAATGTTTGCAGTCCAGTGGCAGCAGCCCATATGTGACATAGAGTTCAAAATTGTTGATTAGCAGTTTTCAAATGATTATATTTTTAAAACTGTACATTTATTTTGTGATATATTTTTACCATTAATTTTTTAAATTAAATATACAAAAATATAATATTTTTTAAAAAAATATTATACAACATGTGAGTCCTATATATATATATATATATATATATATATATAGACACACACACACACAAATTTAGTAAGATTTGATAAAGTTACAATCAAACATCTTTTTCTTTCAATGTGTCAACGATTTGGTAAAATCACAAACCAAACATTTCTTTACTCACGTTTTAGTAATGTGCACAATTTAACAACTTCAAATTTTAGTAAGACTCACATACGTAATAAATCAAACACATCCTTAAGTCTTTAAGCTTGGTCTGCTGGGTTCATATGACAGCGCATGTGCCCGCGTAGTACTCCTCCTGCTTTGGGCAATGCCATAAGACGCCAACGTGCTACAACTTGCTCCCTGACATTGATGCCATGACATGCATCAGTGTCACGGCCGTGCGTACGTGTCGCCATGTCGCCCATCTGCTGGATTAGTTGGGGGACTCGCACTAGTGCTCCTGCCTCCGATAATCAACCACTTAGTAAAATTTAACAACATGTTAAAGATTAACCCAGTGACAGTACAGTACGCTGCAGCTAGACTGAGTGGACGACAACAAATTAAACAACACGAGGCGTTGCAATCGTAACAACCAAGACAAATTAATTTCTCAAACAACCTCTCACTAGAAAAATAGTCCGCATGCAGCAGTAGGAACTGCAAGGGGTTCGAGCGTGCGTATACCAGCACCAACTCCAAATTTAACAGCAGCAGCAAGTCCCCACATGGTGACATGGTCCCTGATCGATGCCTCTCCTTGTGCTCTTCAGCAAGATGCTGCTACTTAATTAAGCATTCATCTTGATTGCCCCTAAAGCAACAACAGCAAGACGTCATTATACGAGTACAAACTACAGCCAGCCGGTTCTAATGTTTACCATTTTGCAGCCAGCAATGGGCTGCTTACTTAATTAGTCTGAGCTGCATACGGATGGCCGCTACGTGATCCAATCCAACGGCCGGTCAGGACCACACCCGCGATAAGCTAAATTAGCTAATCCTTTTTGCATCGGTTGCTGACACAAAACTCACAGACCACAGGCACGTATGCGTGCATCCTGCAAGTCCAATATCCACTACTGACAAGGTCAAAGAGGAATTAAGCCGATGCTTTTCACAAACTTTAAACCCTTTTAGTTAGTCGATTTATCAACAACAACAACAGATTTCGTACAGGAGTGCCTTCTGGCTACTTGCAACTTCTGCCGTGCATTCAGGTGGCGTTTGAGCATTGGAAAATGAAGAGTGGGTTTAGAATTGAAAAATAAATAGAAGGATAAGATGTAACAGAGTAGATGAACGGATGGTCAAGATATTTTCAAAGGATTTTTCTAATCCAATCTCACGCTCGTTTCCAACGAGCCAAACGCCACCTCATGGAGCTCGTGAGTGCATGGTGCATCCACGGAGCCAAGACGATCGAGCGACAGGATGGAAGAGGACCCGAGCCGGGAATGAAGAAGCAGCATTTGCATCCATGCACAGGGATGAAAGAGACACGACTGCATCAGCATCGATCACCTAATCCATAATTGGGGCCACCACCGCATGACGCGACGATCAGACGATCACATAATCCATAATCAGAGTCTGCTCATAAAACGCCCACCTAATGCCGAAAAGTGCCAATATTAATACTAGTACTACAAAATATCCTTTTTTTTTAAAAAAAAGAAAAGCGCCGGGGATAGAGCTTGGCTCAGATAGTTGCTGCGGAGTCGCGGGGCAGCATTATCACCCACGCCGCTGGGCTTCTTCTCGCTTGGCTTGCTTTAATTATCATCATCGCATCAATCACCTCCGGTTTAAGGTTTGGCTAGCAGCAGTAGTAGCAGTGCTAATCTCAGCAGCGCCGAGCAGGGAGGGAAGGGCTGATCTGACTTTGAGTGCTCGCCCTCCCTTGATCTGGTCTCCGGATGCATGCTAAAGTACTCCTACACGCAAGGCAAGGCGACCAGCAACCAACCATGGACTCCCATGGCGCGTGCCGGCGAGCTCGTTGGTCGGCCGGCGCCCCTCGCGGCCTTAATCATTGGAGGCGCTTGTGCCTTAATTTGAGTGCCTCGGCGACAGCGAAGCTGACAGGTCTGAGCGTTGCCTGCAAAAGGTCGAGCAGCCGTGGCCCCGGTAGCCCGGCTGGCATGCTGGCTGCTGCTGTTCTTCTTAAGACAGGATATTCCAGTTCCAACGATTGATTCAGCGTCACGTATTGAGGTTAAAGTTAAGAGAAGAATATGATTCAAAGATGCCGGATGATCTTATCCCTGGAAAAAGAGCGGACGAGCTGGTCTTTGACCCAGCCGCGAGTGAGCTTTTCTCAACCGTATCTTCACCCTTGCCCACCGCTCTACGCGCCATGAGGCCCAAGGACGCAAGAAAAATGCGCGCCACTTCTGGTGACCGCGCCTGAGGCACTTACGGCTCTAGCAACGCTCTAGCTTGCCGTCAAGAAGCCGCGCCGCTCTCTGACGTCGCTGCAGCGCCGGCGCGCGTTGGGAGCCTGCGCCACCGCTTCTTCCCAAGCGGATGCCCTTCGGATCTCCACGCCTAACGCCGCCGCCCTTCGGATCTCCTCGCCCGCCGCCGCCGCCCAACGGCCAACACCTCGGCTCCGCTCAACTCCGCCCGACTCCATGGTCCACTCGACTCCGCGTGGCAGTTGACTGCGCCAGCTGCTTGACTCCGCCGCCGGCCACTGGACTTTGCTGCGCGCCCTTCTTTGGTGGCCGCCCGACGCTGGACGTCGGCTGGAACCCGACGCCACCCGCCAGTCTCGACGCCCAACGCCGCCCGCTCGACAGTGTTTCTTCGATGCTGAACAAAGTACGCAACCAAAATCCCCCATTTACCCATTGACTGCTTGTGTGTAAAAATAAAAAGGTCAATTTGCTGCTATATGTTTCAATTGCACTGATTTTTTTTTACTCATTTGTGCTTCATATGGTTCTGTTCCTGTGGTTATTGTATTGTAGATGGATAAAACAAAGAAGATTTTAGCTTGTGTGGCTGCAGCACATATGTTGCTATTAATGATGGCTAATATTATTGCATCTAGAAAAAAAACGTGGTGAAGATAGGATGAGAATTGAGTACCTAAATACAAAAATATGGAAGAATGATACAACATGTATCAACATGCTTAGACTTGGCAGAGAGCGTTTTTTCTGTTTTTTAAATATTTTTAAGGATCGTGGTTTACTTGAGGACACTATACGTATATGTGTTGAGCAACAAGTAGCTATGTTTCTAAATACGGTGGGACATAACCTTAGAAATAGGTTAGTTCCTACTAATTATGATAGATCGGATAAAACCGTTAGTCGATATTTCAACAAAGTACTTCATGTTATCGGTGAGCTGCAGAATGAACTTATTAACCCTCTTTCACTTGAGACGCCAAGCAAGATAACAAGAAACCCAAGATGAGATCTTTACTTTAAGGTGTGAGGTTCATCCTTATCTTTATTACATAAAATTATATCTATATAACCTCTAACCACTATGAAATATACTATAAAATTGTATTGGAGCTATAGATGGTACACATGTACGAGCATCTGTTTCTAAGGATATGGAGCCTTTCTTTTGTGGTAGGAAGTCCCATGCCACTCAAAATGTTATGACAGCGGTAGATTTTAATCTACAGTTCAATTATGTATTGGCTGGTTGGGAGGGCACAGTATATGATGCTCTAAGTACTAAGAGACGCTTTAGAACGTGAAAATGGCCTTCATGTGCCACAAGGTAATAGATAAATTTTGTAACTCAAATTTTGAATCAATTGTGAGTGCACAAGAAAGTGACACACTTGTCCCTCACATGTTAGGCAAATTCTATCTAGTTGATGCTAGATACGGAGCAAAACCAGGATTCATGCCCCTTTTCGTGGTGTTTGGTATCACTTAAATGAGTGGGGGAGTAATCCGGTGCAAAATGAGAACGAATTGTTCAACTTTAGACATTCATCTCTACGTGTCACAGTGGAGCGTGCATTTGGTTCACTCAAGAGAAGATTCAAAATTCTTGATGATGCCACTTCTTTCTTCCCATTTTCAACTCAAGTAGACATTGTTGTAGCTTGCTGCATAATTCATAATTGGATCATAATGGATGGTGGTGATGAGATAATCATAGAAGAATCTAATTGACCAATTCATAACCATGCTTCATCATCAACTGGTCAAGCAAGTGAACATGCATTCATGGTTAATTTCAGGCAGCAAACCGCGGATCAAATGTGGCAAGATCATCAAAACCACTATGAAAATTAGTATCTTTATACATATATATTGCTGTAATTTTTTTTTATCAGACTTATGTATTGCTGTCTTTTTTTATCAGACCTATATAATGCTGTAATTTATCAGACCTAATTTTTTAATGGACCTATGTACTGTTACAATTGGCAAATTTTAGTTGCCAGAACATGGGGTCTCTAGAAAAAGTAGATAACATTAAGGAAGGTGAAGCCGGTGGCCATGTAACATGAAATTCAGCAGCATCCTCTTTTATGCTGCGCCACCTAGCCGAGCTGGTAGCTAATGGCACAAAAACATCATCTAGATTCAAAAAAGTGCATCTCAATATGTATGCTCGGGCTATCAATGAGCATTTCAAGACTAAGTACACTAGAGACAATATGAAAAATCACTTGAGAACATGGCAGAGAATGTATTCAAAGATACTTAGGCTGAAAAATGTGAGTGGATCTGGTTGCGATGAAGAAAATCACATTATAACACTTGGTGATGAGCACTGTGCTGACTATGTTGCGGTATGTACTGACTTTTCTTTCTACTTTTTGTAAATTTAGTATTGCTGCTAATTTTCTGAAATTTGGTGCTGAAATTTCTTGCTAGGACCAAAAAAATATTAGTAATGCTGAGTTCTTCAACAAGTCTTTTGAGTATTATGATAAAATGGATACACTCTTCTCAAGTACCATGGCAACTGGAAAGTATGCCAAAGGATCCAGTGAACCGCTAGGTGTTGATATTGAAATTGAAGCTGATTTGAAAGGAGGCAATGATGATGTCAATGTTATTCCTACAACTTCTACAATTATTACTGCTAATAATGATGAACAAGATACATTATCCTCTTCCACTAGACCAAACAAAAGGGCCAAAACTACTAGTACTACAGATATTGACCTGCTGGTAGGAGCATTCACAGCTGGAACTGATAGGCTTGTTACAGCTATAGAAAAACTTGCTAGAAGTGACATAGATCTTCCTTCATATTTGTATTCTGTATTGAAAAGCCTTTCAAGTTTTACTAGTGTGCGTGTCTCTTTCTATTATGCTCATTTGGTTGCTAATCCTCACGTTGGAAGGGCATTCTACAATCTGCCATTTGATGGTAAGATTGATTGGTTTGTGGGCTTCATCACTGAGAAGTTTCTTGAAAACTAGGATCTGTTGGTCTATGAGGTCTTTGGATGCTTTTGGTATATACCCATAAAATATTACATTGACAACTATGATCTGTTGGTTTGAGAGGAGGTTTTGTGCTTTTGGTATAGACACATGCTAATTATGTATGTGCACGACATGTATTTTATGATGTGCACATCGACTCACTAATTATGAATATGTTAGGTTGATTAAGCATTATTAAAGTATGATCAGATTTGGCTATTATTAATATGTAATTATCAGACTTGGCTATTTCTAATATGTAATTATCGAACTTGATTAATCTGATCTAATGTAATTATAATATTTGGTTATTATTATTATTGAAATATTACTATGTATTGTGTGTTGTGTATCACTGAAAGAGATAAGCTCACCTAGATGTTGTAAAGATAATCATATCTCTTTTTACATTGTTATCTATCTAACCAAATATTTTTAAAAATAAATTTATCACTTCAATTCATTCTTCTATTCAATATTTCAATACGATGAACTCATCTGTGATATCCAGATGACTCTATCTCATCTCTCTCATCTCTCTCGACGCTCAACCAAACGCATCCTACGAGGACGACGACGGACGGTCGCGTTGGATTCCGGATGCGGCTCCTGCTCCACATGAAACTGAAGGGCCCGGGTTGATTCAGAAACAATGCGTGGCCGTGTCGTGTCGTGTCGTGCCATGGAGGGCACGTGGTGTGGTACTGTGCGCCTGATTCGGACGGTACGCCTCTCTCTCCCTTGAATCTTGAGATAGACGTACGCCGAATTCTTCATTCAGAGCACAGTACTGATGCTCTGAAGATGACCAAACGCTCATGCTACACTGGTTAATTGGTCGCGGGGAGTTAAGCTCCCGAAGTGTGAATTCAGCTGACGCCTGTAAATACCTTCTGAAAATTTTTCTGTCGGGTTGCGTTCTAAAATATAAGTATTTTTAAGTTTAATCAAAGTCAAATTTTTATCACTTTTATCACTAATAATATAAATTAATAATATTTTATCATATAAAAAATATGTATTTTGAATTCATCATTAAATAAGTTTTTATAAAAATTTTATTTTTATATTAAAAATTATGTAATTTTTTAAATATATTATTAATAAAAGTTAAAAAAATTGACTTTATCTAAATCTAAAAATAATTATATTTTGAAACGGTGTACTTCTCCTTTTGCCAGAAAGTGGGAGATCTTATTGACTCAAAAGTCCAAAGTGGAGAAGATCTGATTCCTAATTATACATGCCAATAATTCAGGGCTGGTGATTCTAAACAGCCAGATTCGCCAACGGTTTGTGTTGTGCGAGACTAGTAGTGCTCCTGTATTACAGTAATCTCTTCATTTTTAAATTAATATCGTCATTGATTTTTATAATCAATTTTGACAATTTGTCTTATTAAAAAATTTGCTCGAATGTGTAAAATTTTAAGTTGTGATTCAAAGAATTTTAATGATAAATCAAATTATATCAAAATATATAAAATTTATCAAAAAATTTAAATAAAACGAATAGTCAAAGTTGAATTTAAAAGTTAACAGCGATATCAATTAAAGAAGGAAAGAAGTATTGCGTTGCATTTATCTGTATGGTATCTGGCTCATCTTTTCCTTGATATTACTACTACTCCATATGCTTCTTGACTCTCAACTCTCCAAGGGAAGCATCAGGGGGTATCCAGCTGTCTTTTTAAGCTCTACTACTAGTCTTATCGAGCAGTCCATGCGATTCCGTGTGCAAAACAGAAAGGCAACTTTGAACATCAGGGCAACGAGTCAACGACACCCGTCCTTCACAGGAGCATGAACAGTAACATTTGGTCGGGGCAACATGTGGGCCTGTTCATCTGGTTTGGAAAAGAGGGGTCGTGGCATAATGGGCCTATTTATTCAACGCGCGGACTGTTTCATTGAACCCAGTTAGATGGCCTGTGGGCCTTTTAAGGCGTATCAGATGGGCTGAAGTTGAACACGCGTGACTATTTCCGATGCATTAATGCCTGCGAACATCGCATGATTTGTGAGCGTTTTCGCGCAACTTTGTGCGTACACGGATCGTTTACTGGTTTCTACTGAGCAACTTGTAATTAAATTCACAACATATAATTTAATAATAAATGTTAATAAAAAGTTGTTAGGTTCGTAACTTTTACTTTTTATTTTTTTATAAAACATGTTTAAATGAGGTTTTATTATTGTATTTGAAAAAAACAGTAAAAAACGAAAAAATTTCGCTAAAAATAAAATTTGGTTGAAATAGTAAAAAAAAAAACTATACCTTCTACGTTATTGTTTTTATTTTTTTTCGTCTATAAAAACGATAAATAAAACACGATCAAAATGAAACATTTCAGTACCATTTTCAGCCCTACACGCGTAAGCGCGTGATTGTGTTCATCGAGAGATTCGCTCCTTCCACGGAACCGCAGCCATCGCGGCCCGGCGGCCGGCCGGCTTTGAATCCACGGGATCCTGCGGCCAACAGCCTCAGGTCGTCACGCCTGACGACGGCAGTGCGCCTCTGTACGGTCCGAGATTGAAGATACAGCATCCACCGGGGCAGGATGAGACAGGGGCGTGTTGGAACTTGGGGCGCGTTCGTTACCTGGTTTATTATTATTATTTTTATTTTATTTGCTGCGCGTTACAGCCACAGCTGTTTGGCTTCGCTGCCAGCCCATGTAAAGTGGCTGTCAACAGCCACTAATGCTGCTGCAGCGACACAAACGAACAGGCCCTTGGAAGATCTCATCGAAGCTGGCGGCATGTTCAAAGCTTGCACGGCCGCTCCAATCCGTGGCGTATCTGGATGCTGTTCATTGGGAGTATTAGTACAAGTTGATTGATTGGAGTACTAGTACAAGTTGATTGATTGGGAGTATGAACACAATCTTCATCGGTGTGAACATGAAGCTGATTGATTAGAGAAGACTTCGAGCACAAGTCCGTGTCCGCGGCATGAAAAGCCAACAAATGTGTGCCCCCATGTATGCAGATCAAATATTCCACGAATCTCCTGCCGGCGAGAGGAGCAAAGCGAAGGCACCACGAGGGAAGAGACGGGATTCAGGAAGCAGGTCCGATCTCTCATACAAAGCCGCGAGAAAGGGAAGGGAACACTAATTAATTTATAAATTAATCGGGATTTCGCGAAAAACAAAACTAACAAAACTAATGTAATCGGCGAATCGAGGCGAGGGGAGAGAAGATCCGGGCGTACGTGGGCTTCGAAAGCGAGAGCTGAGGCAGGGAAATCCCGGCCGGATCGCCCCCGCGGGCCCCGTACCAGAGACTCAGGGAGAGGAGCACGCCGCGTGGGCCCCGCGAATCCGCGCCCCGGATCGGCAACCTGGTCCGTAGGCCGTAGGCCCGCGAGGGAAGAGTAAACGGTCGCCCGGATCTGCTCGCAGGATTTCCCTCGCATTTATTAATTTCCCCCTAGCACTCGTATCCGATTTCCACACCTGTATAAATACGCGCGCGCGCGACTCCGCCTCGCAGCCAAACTGAGTGCTGTGTCATCCTCTTCGCGGCGCAAGAAACACCAACACGTTCGATCACTCAGCAATCTCCGTTCTCGTCAGTTCCATTCTGTTCGGACGTTCCCCTGCGAGATCCCGATACTCCTCTGAGCAGCAAGCAACAATGGCTGCGGCCGCTCCGTCTCCGGTTCCTGCTAGCATCTCCGCCCCCAGCAAGGTGGCGTCGCCCAAGGCGGGCGACAGGAAGGTCGTCGTTCCGGTGACGGCTGCCGACGCGGTGGAGCAGGAGCGGGCGCACGTCCTGGCCGTCGACGACAGCAACGTCGACCGGGCCGTCATCGCCAGGATCCTCCGCAGCTCCAAGTACAGAGGTACGCAACAGACCATCGTTCGATGCAGCAGCGGAATTCACTCGATCGATGATCGATGTGAAATGGAGTGGAGGCTAAATTGAATTGTTGACTTGCGCAGTGACCGCGGTGGATTCGGCGACCAGAGCTCTGGAGCTCCTGGGCCTCGGCCTGCTGCCCGACGTGAGCATGATCATCACGGACTACTGGATGCCCGGCATGACCGGGTACGAGCTCCTCAAGCGCGTCAAGGAGTCGTCCGAGCTCAAGGAGATTCCGGTCGTCATCATGTCGTCGGAGAACGTGCCCAACCGGATCACCCGCTGCCTGGAGGAGGGAGCGGAGGACTTCCTCCTCAAGCCCGTCCGGCCGTCCGACGTCTCCCGGCTCTGCAGCCGGATCAGATGATGACTGCCTGTCGCCGCGTTTTAGTTCTTTTCTCCGATTTTTTTGAACATAGATCTGCCTCACCTGTTGGAACTTTGTGGGCTTAGGAAGATTAGGAACTACGTAGGTCAGGAATTAGGCGTGTGATCTGCTGAAAGATGCCAAGAAAAAAAATGCTAGTAGGAGGTTAGAATTCACAAGCTTCAACAAATAGGCAAGGGATTCTTCTGTTGCTGTTCAGAAAAGTTCTCTCCCCACGACATGTTGAAGTTGAAACACTGACATGAGAACAAAACCTGTCTCAAATGTTGCAAGATCAGAGAGTTTTTTTGCATCACCTTTTTTTTAAAATTTCCAGGATTAGCAATTACTAGTACTAATTCAAGTCATATCTTTTTGCACACGGTTATCACGCTTCATCCACGATCTGTCCGTCTGTCCTGATTGATTGATTTTCAGTATCCGCTCCCTGAAAGACAATACAGTATACGATTGATTGCTAATCAATCAGCTGGGCAGATGGTTGGAATATGCCTTTCACGTACGGAGTATACTTATTAGTATTTGCATTATCAGCGGCCCAAGCGCACAAGCACGATCCCCTTGCGCTAGCTCTGCGTATCGGCGAAGTATTATACAAGCAGGGTTCTTTGTAGTCTGATTAGGTGAGCTGTTGTTGTAGTATACGGTGCTCCATGTAAAGAAATGAAAAGATCGAAAAAATCGCCCCGGAGATTTGCTTACCTGGAAGCAGATTCTGCAAAAGGGACCCTGGTCTCTTTCTCCTGTACGAGTACTGGTTGGAGCGTAATGTTCCGAGCTGCAGGATCTGGAGCGGATCCGTCGCGAGGAGAAAAGTCGACGAGGGAAGGGAGCTCCGCAGCTGCAGGGACGACATGCCTTTGAATTTTAGTTGTGTGCGTGTGACCGACTTTGAGTTTGAATAGTTTACGGTGTCAAAAGTCTAGATTAGTAGTACTACTACAATTCACTGCAGGTGAGGATGACAGCAAACGGCGGCTTCTTCGGCTTGTTTCGCGGCAAAGCGAACCGAGCCATCTGAGAAAGTGCGTTCAACGTGACCTGACCAGCGACCACTGAGGCACTGACCAGACTGTGATCGATCCTTTCTTTGGGGCCCCGGAAATATTTCCGTGTTTTTCCATCCAACGACGGGCAGGAGACGCGGTCCGTCTTCTTTCTAGAACTTGTAAACCGCCGCTGGTTCCTTGAGCGGAGACTTGGTGCCCCGACCGATGGTCTGAACTGCGAGATCGCGAAATCCCGAGTCGCGTTCCGGCATCTCGCGACAACGATTAGTCTCTGTCGGAACGGATGCAAGTCGTGCTGCGGATCCGCCATGATCTTCTTTCTTTCTCCAAGTCGACGGATGGGATGGAACCAATCCGCCCGGCGACGAACGAATTTTCTCCGGTCCCCTGGACGGATCGGACCCGGTATGGAGGCCCACACTGCTCGTGACACGCCGTTTTCCTTCGAATTGATGAGACACCGCGGGCGCGCGAGCATTATCAGGACACTGTTACCATCTCTCGCACCTAACGTGATGCTTCCCTCCCTCCCTGTGCCTGCGCGGCTGCGCCCCAACAGCAAAATTCGTTATCACAAGTCTGCTGCATAAAACAACAGATTCGACAGGTAGTCAAGACGTGTACTCTGTCAGCTGCACCGTGCTCCGTGCAGCCAAATACGTGTACATATCGGTTAGTGGAACGACAGCTGACTGGGTACTCTACTCGTCTTAAAAGAAAAGCCACCCCATTGGAACTTGATGTCGTAGGAACCAAGTTGGTGCCAAGTCTAGAAGCAAATCTTACGAGATCAGAGATCTCTGCACAAAGTGGTCCAAATGAGGAAGGATGATGACCCTACCTAATGGTCAGGACGACGGTTGTTAAGTCTATACTACGTCAGTTCAGATCTAACAACGCGACTCGACTGAGCGTCCGTAGTGCCGAACAAAGCAGTTACACGTAAGACAACCAGAACAGTCCGAACAATTTGATTTAGTGCGGCATTTGGTGCGAGAGGACACAGAATATGGTATGACGATCAGGGGACAGGACAACTTACAAAAAGAAAGGCTATACTAAAAAAAAGTAGAGTTAGCACTCACATGGGCCATAGAATAAGTTGCCACTGCAAAATTTGGCCGAATACCGGTGCCTCCACTCCATACCACGGTGGTTGACAAGCAGACAGGCCACATGAAGTCTCCGAATGTCTAGAGCTGCCAATCGATGGTGGATAATCCCAGCCTCTCTAAGATCTGATTTGTCTTCGAGAAGTGCCTGAGAATCATGAAAGCATAATTGCAACTGAGAAAGAGAGAGATTCAGGATAATCACAGCAAAAGCTCGCACTTCCATTTATTCGCATAGGCCCCATAAACAGGATTTCAGATGCCAAGATCCAGTCGACGTTACATGCATGAAGCCTCAACTAATGTTCATTCAGCAGTAGCCATTAAACAATAGTTTAAGTGAAAGGGCAAAAGTACTACTCCTATCAAGTTGGCAATATAAGATAGGGCATGACGGTGAAAGCAGCGAGTGTACAATGCACCACTCAGCATGGGTGACGGTAGAGTTAAATATTCTTTCCATTAGATAAATCAAATAAACAAACTACCTAAACCTCCTCAATAACAAAGATACCACTCATTGGGGTGCAACAAGCAGCAGATATGTTCGTTCTTCAATCTTTTCTCAGTTTTCTTTGCCTACTTGAGATTTATCTAAGTCAGAAAAACAGAATAGAGAGGAGAAAATAAACCTGCATCCAAAGAAACCTCTGTTTGCAGACAGGCCTGATGGGTGAGCAGACTTTAAAATGTGATGCTTTGTTTCATCAATCAATCTGAAAAAAAAATTCAACACAAATAGGAGTTCTGTGAATCCATATCTCTTGGTACTTGCAAGGAGGCACATATCAAAAACATTTACAACCATAATACAAAATGCTGCAGAAATCATAACAGTCAATTTGAAAAGGGGAAAAAAATTATCATTAGATCATGCCACATGCACAGTGCTCCAGCTTCAGACTTCCAAGTCTTCAAGATGTAAAGCATACTCCTACCTTATTTTTGACTGGGCAGAATTTCCCCATAGAAGAAAGACGAGTCCTGATTTCTTTTCGGATATGGTTTTAATAACAGCATCAGCAAACTGTTCCCACCCTTTCTTGGCATGTGAGTTAGCTTGATGCTCCCTCACTGGTAAGGGATGAAAATCAGAAGTTAGTATCAAGCAAATTTAAGTTCAATAGTGGAAGCAACAGAAATATGATTTTGAAAAAAAAAAAAAAACAGAGAGAAGCCTGACTAATATATTTCACCGAATTGTCTCAATGTTATCTCGCAACATGCATCCTATAAAGAAATTTTACCAAAATGGCGTGCAATGCTAGGGCCCAGCACACAACTTTTGTGAATGAAGTGGCAAGTAAACAGATATGTTAAGATGGAGAAAATAATCATACCAGTTAAAACAGTATTGAGCATGAGAACGTCCTGCAAAATAAGCATGTTTTGTCCAAATTAGTAAATATCCTAAAAAGTAAAGAAGAGAAGAAAATATGATGTTCTCTATGGAAAATTTCTTTATAGGATGCTGAGTGACTAAAGGAGAAGTGCCTTCATTTTGTTGACCCTCAGTTAAAATAATTGTTTTAATACAACAGCCTTCTAATTCCTATATTGCTACCACTTAACACATTCTGATGAATCACCAAGTTATGATAATCAAATGAATAACCTAACTCTTTACATGACATAAAATATGGACCATAGACATACAAAATTTGGGCTTCTTTGTTTCTTGCCACATCATGGAACACAATATTAAGTCAATACTAGCAGCAAATGAGCAAGCCAATGGGTCAAGTAAATAATGCAGATAATCATACAAATGGTGTATATAACATTCATTGAAAGAGTGTAAAGTCATGCCGGTAGCCTCCTCTGCGACAAGGCTCAATATCAAGTCATTTTACCTGCACAGCCCATCGTTCCAGATTACCATGTGAAGGAACAGTGCAGCCTAGGTCTTTTTGCAGCTCTTTAAATATGTTTCCCAAGCTGGAAGGTATTTTTATTCCCTCCGGCACTGAGAAAGACATTCCCATGGCCTGACCAGGGCCATGATATGGATCCTGAGAAGTATTCATGCAGTAATATGAACATTGAGAAACAACACTAGAAGGACAATACAAGTTCAAAAACAACATAAATAGAAGCATCTGGCGCGTCAATGTTTGTGAAGGAAGGCTGAAGAAAACATGTGTCACAGCATAGATTAGTATTGTAACATAAATCACAACCCACTAGCAACTTCAGCCGGGTAGTGCAGCTGCCAAACATGACAACAATACATTTTACATTTATTAGCAATTCCATGTCAGATTTCCGCGAAAGTGATAAATCTCATTGGAAAAGGCTAAGGATGGTCTCATAGCAGCAATTTTGTTCAGCCACAGTTTATCAAAATTGACACGATGCGACACTTCGGTAGCATGTATAAGAGAGATGATAGAGGGAAGGAGGCAGGCGATACCTGGCCGATGATGACAGCCTTGACGCGGTCGAAAGGGGTGGCGTTGAGCGCGTGGAATACAAGGTGCGGCGGCGGGTAAACAGGAAGCGGGCCGTGCAGGCGCTCGTGAGTGACGAAGCGGCAGAGCTCGAGCGCGTAGGGCTTGCGCAGCTCCCCAGGGAGCGCCTCCAGCCACGTCTCCTCTACCAGAAGCTCCTCCAGCTTCGCAGCGCCTTTGGCTTTGGACTCGGCGAGGCGGAGGTTGCGACGCGCGCGGGAGAGAGCGAGGTTGGTGTCCGCGCGGCGCCGCTGCTCCGGCGAGAGCGAGGAGGCTGAGGAGGAGGAAGAGAGGGAGGCGGCGGCCGGGGCGGGAGCGGCCGCGCGGAGGCGCTTGGCGGGGGGCGCGAAGAAGTCCGTGATGGTCTTGGGAGCGGCCGGGGTGGGTGGCGACGGCGCCATGGCCTTCGTGTTTGGGGAGCTGTGCTAGGTCTGGGGCCGGAGGAAATGGGAGCGGCGCCAAGTTTGGGAGCGCGGGGAGGTGGAATTGGCTCCGGCTGGAGGAATCGTGTGAGCTGGGGCCGGTGATCTTCGCCGTGGCTACGCGAGTGTGGGCCGTCTGGCCGTGGCCGTGACCGTGTCGTCAATCCGCGCGAGCATCGGTTGCCCACAGCCCACTTCGTTCAGTCTCGGACTTCGTCTCTTGGCTGAACGAAGGCCGCCGTTCCTATTAGGCCCAGCACGAAATGCATGAAAAAAAATTGAGTATACTCCCTGGGCTTGAATTGATACTACACACGCTAAATGGGCAGTCCAGAAAATAAGATTCGAGCAAAATTATCCACACCTTTCAGATGCATCAAATATTCAAGCCAGCAACAATGTGCGACCTTAACCAACAATGGAACACCACGTCCTTCGAACTACCAGTGCTAGGCGATTATACTGCCGGACAATGCACGCACGAAAACTCTTCACCACCGCTGGTTTAGACACCAAGTACAATGACCGGCAATACCGTCGCCGCCGCGATGGCAATGGCGCCGGCGAGGACGCTGGATCCCGGCGCTGCGCCGCTGGGGCTTGGCGGGCGGGGAGGCGTCGGCGGTGCCGTGGGCGGGCTTGGCGCCTGGGGAGCTGGCGGCGGCGCGTCGCCACCGATGACCTTGATGATCATCCTCTGCCCGCGCTCGCAGTGACCGTCGACGCTGCTGATGAAGTAGAAGAGGCCGGGGCGGTCCAGCGCCACGACGGTGTCGCCGTTGTTGGAGAAGAAGATGGGGCGCGACGACCTGCAGTTGTTGTAGTCGTCCTCCGTCACCACCATCACCGAGTCCTTCTTGTACTTGAAATCTACACACATCAATATACACGGACGCGGGATTAACGCCGTGCATGCATTATTGCGTTTGTGAGGAAACTGCACGTCATATATAGCTGCGAAGAACGACTTGTTCGATCATGTCGGATAGAATGAGATCTTACGGACGCTGTCCCCGAGGAGGAAGCGGTTCTTGGACGCCCACTGGTTGTACATGCCGGCGTCCTTGAATGGCGGCACGGTCCAGCCGTCGTCTCCGCCAGCCTCGAAGGCGGTGGCGTCGGCGCGGCAGCACAAAGCGCCGAAGAGGGCGAGCAGCAGCAGAACTGGAACGGGACGCGCCATATCATCAACGGCGAGTTGATCAGCACCGATGCGGAACTAAAAGTTTGCCTGGAAGCAGCGGAAAGAGCCAGGTGCTGTAATTGATAGGGGAGAAGAAGAGGGAGTCGTGGAGGTGGATCGGAGCCTCGATTCCTCGACCTCGCGGAGAAAATCGTGGGGGGAGCCAGAGCGTGGGTGATCCATGGATCGTTTATTTGCTCCTTCGACCGCGTCAGTTTGACCGTTCCATCTGGGCTCCAGTTGTACCACTACTTCTGTCGGACTTCTGGGCCTAACGGGCCAGCAGTCACTAAAATAGTAAATTCACGAAACTACACTACACGTATTTTACTTATACTATCACAAAACTACATATTTAAACTAAAATTTTAAAAAATTATAAATTTGCTACACTAATTTCAGAAACATATATACAGAATCTGTAGCTTTATAATAAATCGAATACAAAATCTGTAGTTTTGTGATAAATTAGATATAATATCTGTAGTTTTGTGATAAATTATATATAAAATCTGTAGTTTTATAAAAAAATATAGTTTAAATGTGTAGTTTTGTGATACTATTGATAAAATACAGTTAGTTTTGTGAAATTTACTTTAAAAAACCTCGAGTTAAAAATCTTTTGTCGGTCGCTAGATTCTTAAGAACACGAGCATTCAACATCAGCTTGGCAATGCAATCGAACCTGGTAGATTGGAGTAGAACTCATTGGAGAACGACACTACATACATCGTCGTTCCAGGGCTTCGGCCTGAGCTGGAGGTAGCTCGGTGATCTCAGCCAGCACACACTTGGCTCAATCCTTGGCGATGCACGCCGTCTTGTGGACGCTCCATCCAACGGTGGGACATTGTCCGTCGGTCCGCCTCCTTTCCAGCAGAAGCACAGATGCATAGGAAAAGACACGTCTCGTACGTTCCAGAAGGTGATCAAGGCACCTCCGATCTCGCAGGACAGGACAGGACATGGTAGAGTACAACTGGGACGCATGCGGAATGCCAAGCAGGCACGGCGTCCCCGTCGGGGCGAGATGCGGAAGTGTGAGGGCAATCGCTGCTGCTGGATGGTGTCGGGTCGGCACGGCAAATAACCCAGCATCTTTTTCCGCGCGTGCGTGTTGTAGCACTAGCAGCGGCAGTGACGGCCTATGCTCTTGCGTGACGGCTGCGGCGACCGCACGTTCGGCTGCATGCCTGTGCTTGTTTGGCCGGACTAGCCGTTGAGTTGGGTGGGCGTCGTCGCCGTGCCCCATCCCGACGCTGAAATTTCTCGCGAATTTGCTTCCGCGGCGACGAAGTAGGATGCTTTTCTGGTCGAGGGGGACGCAAAGCATTTCGACCGGGTGCCAACCGGAGAACGTGGTGGGATGTCACCGCAGATCACAATAACTCGTTCCTTCTGCGATATGTTGAGCGAATTTTGATTTTAAAAGATTCGATTCAAATTTCTCACATTTACTATATTAATCGCAAAATTACAGAACGGGATTGACACATTTGCTGCAAATTTCCTGTTCCACACACCACCTGAATCCACATATCCAAACGGGTGCAAAATGCAAGTGTCCTCGTATGTGGCCTCCCTTCGACACACACACACCCCACTAACAGACTCGCTCACACAACCAAACCTTCGGCTACGATACACCCAAACCGCCGGATATCTGTACCGGTATACAGTTACTATACATGTATATACTCCTGTCTCCTACTACTACCTATAGTTAGCACGCTCGCACGCGCTCTGTACTCGTCTTTTCGGCGGGTCCCACCATGAAGCTGCTCACCTCGGCGTTGCGGAGGCACAGCGCCGCGCGGAACACGCCGTTGACGGCGTCCGACAGACGGTCCAGCCGCGCCGTCAGCTCCTCCGTCCGCTTCTCCACATCCTGCGCCGCGGCACGCAGCGCCGCCTCGTCCACGGCTCTTTCGCCGTCGAGGACCGACGCGAGCTTCTGAACGGCCTCGTCGATCGCGTCCACTTCGCTGGCGGAGCTGGTGGCGAGGGTGGAGAACTGTCTGGAGACGGCGTTGAAGGCGTCCACCCAGGGGAAGTCCCCGGAGACCAGGGGGAAGGCGGACACCAGGGCGGATGCTCCTCCTCCGAGAACTGCAGCCGCGGCCGCCGCGGCGAGAGAGGAGACAGCGTTCACGGCGACGAGGACGCGCGCCGCGCCAGAGAGGCGGCCGCGTGGCTGGTTGAAAGGGAGGGAAGGGAGCGGGGGTGGAGGCGACGCCACGGCGCTGTCGTCGCGGTCGGCGAG
>BCLG01001921.1:73249-89329 GCA_001602295.1 Zoysia matrella
GATGAGGAGGCGGCCTTCGGGGAGCGTAGGCGATGGAGTGGCGATGGTAAGGTGTAGTCACTCCCGCCGCGGCCACCGCCATCGCGCCGTGCGACCTCCCTCTTCTGCCTCTGGTCTTCCTCTTCTGCCTCTGGTCTGGGTGGGTCGTGGGTGAGAGCGGGAGAGTCTGAGACGGATGAACTGGGGAGTTCTTCCGGAACAGTAAGATTTTCATAAGGGTTTATTCTAAATTGTGTCAACTCGTTAGGTGGCATTTGGATTTGTGAAATTGACAGTGGGATTGGAAAATAGAAATGAAAAGCTAAGATTTAGATCATTTATT
The DNA here is from genome assembly GCA_001602295.1 of Zoysia matrella. Taxonomy (NCBI): domain Eukaryota; kingdom Viridiplantae; phylum Streptophyta; class Magnoliopsida; order Poales; family Poaceae; genus Zoysia; species Zoysia matrella. The sequence continues at coordinate 73,572 of BCLG01001921.1, forward strand.
TTTTCAACTTATTAAATCTTAATTATTTATCTATTTTTTTCCAATCCCACTTTTTATTTCCCACCGTGCAAACACCACCCTAAGGGATATTCGCAAAAAAAAAAAATCGTTAATGGACGGATATACGGGGTGGCAATTTTAGACAAACGCCCTCGCAATGATCCATATTAATACAACCTGCGTTCGTTTTCTGCGGGAGGCGACCGTACGTTCGAGGCTGGTTGAGCAGCGACAGGCCCGCCCACCTCCTCCAGTGAAGTCAGCCTGCGGCCCAGCTTGGGCTCGTCACCGGGCCGCAGGTTCAGCGCGTGCCGAACGGAGCGACGACCCAAGAGCGAGCGTCGAGCAGTTAATTCTGCCGGCCCGTGAGGCATGCATGAACATTGACCAGCCCGACGCCCCGGCTTATTATGGTCCAGGCCGAGCTGACGACACTTTTCATTTGGTCCGGTCTCTTGACTCTGCAGTCTGCACTGGTTGCTCCTCGGTTTGCATCCACAAGGCAATCTTGTGAGCGTCGATGACCGTGCCGTTGGGAGAACCGGACGCGACTGTTTTGTCCTCCTGGATCTTACCGATGGCTGTGACTGCAAGCTCTGGAATCTGGACCGTCATCCTTGCGCGGTGTTTGGACGTGCGGACCCATATTTTATCCTGAAAAAGAACGGTCAAGGCTGTTGCGATGCATCAGCTTTTCTGACAGTAAACTCACCTGCCTAAACAGCTATACTTTAATTCGTTCTTTAATTTAATTTATGTTGATGTTAATTTTTAAATTTAATTTTAATTATTTGTCTTATTTAAAAAATTTACTCAAATATATAAAATTTTAAGTTATAATTAAAATAATTTTAATAATAAATTAAATTATATAAAAATATATAAAAATTATTAAAAAAATTAAATAAAATAAATAATAAAAATTAAATTTTAAAGTCAGCGACGATATTAATTAAATAACAGAGAGAGAGTAGAACATGGGGAGTAGGTTGCACGATGAAAGACCATGGCATGTCCAAGAAAGAGTTGCGTTTTTTTTTATCCCAAATGTGTGGATTAAATCACCCTGAACTTATTACAGAAAATGTTACGAAAAGAAGGGACAGCGGTAAAACTTGCCCTTGTCAAGCCATGCAAATTAAAGGACCTGAATTAGCTTTACAGAGAAAAGATCACCAATCAAAAGGGGAAAAAAGAGTTGTTAACACTAGAACTCCAATACTGCATGCATTATTAGCACAGCCTCGGCAACCCTCTGCCGCCGGACTGATTGCAGGAGGCGGTGCCGAAGGACTTGGCCTTGGCCATCTTGGACATCTGACCTTTCATCTCCTTGCACGCCCTCTCCAGCTCGACCACCCGGCTCTGCATCTTCTGCAGGTTCAGCCGCAGCAGCTCCTTCTCGTCGCTGCAGCCGCCGCCGCCGCCTAGGTCCACGCTGCGGGTGCGGACGACCCTCCTAGACCGCGGCGTCTGGGACGGGTCCGGCCGGCCATCCCTGGCGGTGGCGGACTTGTTATTACTGATCTGGAGCTTGGACTGCTGCGAGGCCAGCGCCTGCACCGCCACGCCCGGCGGGATCCTCCGGTTCTTGGCCAGGTCCTTGCACGCCTCCAGGGTCAGCTTCTCGTAGTTCAGGCATCGGCACAGCGTCGTGCGATCATCCAGGGAAAGCGTCGGGTGCGACTGCATTCACAGTGGAACATCAGAATTATTCACAGCAAATATTATTCAGCTAAATGAAGTAGCTTTGTGCATGAGTTTTGCTAAAATGTCTCGCTTTCCAGAATGTGGCAAGCACATTCAATTGGCACTGGATAATATTGATCAGAAGGATAGATAAAGTGCACTGCAATGCAATTATGCAACTACAGTTTATTAGCGTGTCAACGAAAGTCAGTGGAAATGACGCGCGGAAATGAAAGAAGGGAGGTGGCTAAAGAAGAGCCATTTGCCCATAGAAAGCATCAAAGACAATCTGGCATAATGGGCCAATGACAGCGTGAATCATCGTAATTCTCAGCAAATTTCCATTGATTAACATGGATCAAAGGCAACGATGCTCTGGAAAGACATGTGCTGCTGTCTAGCAACAAGGTTTTCAGATTTGACGATCCAAAAGCGCACCCTTGCGCATTTCAAAAGGGCTAACGGCACGGGCGCGCGACAACTTAATATTTTCCGCCATACCATAAAGTAGACAATCTATCTGTCCATCATTAGCGTACCATGATAGTACTACTGCCCAACTTTATTCAGTTGCAATGTCATAGACTGGAACTAGACAGAAAACATATTGGATAATGAAAAAAGAAATATGCAGTGTATCAAAGAAAAAACAAGATGCTGGAAGGTGGCAGTATCAAGGAAAGTGGCACCAAAATGCTTTATCACCAATAACCACTGAGTAAACTAGAGGCTAGCTCATCATGGCGCCAATCATAAACTGACAGGATAGTCGCTGCCAGGTGAAAATCCCAGTGCCCTGCTCTAGATTTTCACTGCAACCTTGTTCACTCATGTAGGAGTAGTCAAGAGTAATTGGCACCCGGTGTAAAAGACATTTTTAGAGAAAAGCTGACAAATTCAGATGAACACTGCATGGCCTTTAAAAGATAGAATTCAGTGTGAAAAAGCTGGATCTGTCTAACAATGGGTATTGGGCCGGGCACTGCATTGCAAATTGGGTAAAATTAAAACTTCACTACCTGTCTTTTTCGAAAAATAGAAAATTCTATAGTTACTGCTGTCTGTGCGTTTGGTTTGCAGCCATGTCTGCCTCTAGCACCCTATGGTTAGCTACTCAAACTCAATAGCATCAAGATTCGGTAATCATGGCCTAATCATGATTACACACAGTAGCTGTACTATCGAATACACTGACAGGACTAAAATTGGCTTGTTCATGTGGAGAAATGATTGATACTACAGCTTAGGTAAGTTGTTTACCTCCAGGTAGATGTCCAATGCCCTGTACACCCCGTCGTAGCAGTCCCTGGCCGAGTCCGGCAGGCTCTCCGCGAGGGCTAGGAACTTCGACACCTTCAGTCCCTGGTCCGGCGAGATCTCCCCGAGGTACTTGTCGATAAGCCTCCCAACTTTCCTCATCCTCTGCGACGGTGCGTCGGCATCCTCCTCAGAGCTCACGAACACTCTGACCAACCTCAAGACAAGGTTCACGTCGTAGACGCCGCCGTCATCGCCGGAGACAAGGAGGTCGTCGAGCGTGGCCTGGTCCAGCATTAGCCCCATGAGCCTCTCGAGCTTGTGCCTGCACTCTCTGCTCAGCCCCACGGGCGACACGATCCTCAGCACCCAGAACAGGCCCCGGCACGAGAACGCTGTGCCCCCGACGAGCGCCACGCCGTGCACGGCCGTGTCCGCGAGGCCGGCGAGGGTGCCGTCCTTGCAACGTGCCGGCCTGCGCGTGGCCGCGCGGAGATAGTGCAGCAAGAACCGCGTCAGTATGAGGTTCTTGTTCTCGATGCCGTAGCAGCCGAGCACTCGCATCAACTTCTCTATGGTCGGCGGGGAAAGGGACGTCATGTCGTCGAACCACCACTCCCTCCCGACGCACGGCCTCATCGATTCCGGCGTCTTGATGGACGACGACCGCCCGAAGCCCACCGTGTCCGGCGACGAGGAGCACGAAGACGAGGAGCGGTTCGGCGTCCCCACGGCGGCGGTGGGAGTCTCCGGGTTGGCGGTGATCTTGGAGAACAGCGCGGAGATGAGCCTTTCGAGCAGGCCGGACGCGTCAGCCGCCGCGGCGAACGGCTCGTAGCTCTTGACGGCGGTGAGGACGTCAGCCCAGGTCCAGTAGTAGAGTCCGTTCACGACGGTCTCCGTTTGGGCCAGCAGGTTGCAGGCGCACACCTCCTCCGTCATCTCCAAGAACACGGCGGCGCAGTGCAGGAGCGGGAGGTTGGAGGGGCAGAGAGGGACGCGGCCATTGTTGTAGCAGAACCTGGCGACGAGCTCGAAGCCCTCGGCGCCGCCGGGGAACTCAGCGAGCTTGATGCACAAGGTCTCTTTTCTGCTCGTAATCCTCCTCTCCTGCTTCACCATTGCTCTCAGCCTTCCGGAGAAGGCACACATGACGTTCTGTTACATTGCAACGATTATGAGATCGGTTCAGAGCTAGAGAAGAATGCGTTCTTGAATTCAGACGCCTGCGGAAGAAGGAATTTGGCAGCAGGTGGTACGTGCCTGGTGCAGATGAAGCGTATGATGGCCATTGATGTGCACCTTGAGGTCGCAGAGCTCCTTCATGGCTCGCGAGAGGAATAAGAGATGGAGGCGTGGGACGTGCAGCCAGTGGAGTAGTATAAAATCTGGGAAGCTGAGAAGATTTGCTCGCTTGCTCGGGTGCGTGGGGGCTCCTCAAGGCACGCACAGTCACAGGCTCACAGTAGTACATGCCACTGGTAGATGCAAGTTGAGCGTGCATGTGTCGTGAGCAGAGATGATGGGGTGACTCACCCATGATTCCTAAGAAGAACACAAATGCAGGTTTTGGTCTGGGTAGGCTGCAGGTTCTCTGAACTCTTCAATGCTGGAATCTGCAGTTCAAAGTATGTGAAGGAGAAAAAGGCGAGCCAGCCTTCCAAATGCACTAGAGCATGCGAACAAAATGTATGAATTGGTTTGTTCTGCTCGTGAATAGGGTGGTCTTGTTCATAGCCATTCTGCGTGTGTTTTCATTGTTCAAAATCTGCAACACTATGTACTAGTAGTATTAAAAATATTCACTAGTCCAAAAACAAGTTGTGCCAGGTTTGTCACGTTGAGAGCTTAGGCCATCCAGGGTTTTGTATTTGTCTCTCCATACGACAATACCTTTTGGGTGTTCGCTGTAGCTCACAGGCCACGGCCTTGCACCATGTGCGAGTTGCAAAGGAGGGTCCTTTCAAGCTTAAATTATTTGGGCGAGAGAGCAAGGCCCACTCCAAATGTGATTTTGGTAAAACATTAATAGACATAGCTGAGAAACCTAATTACCTAAATGGCGTCGGAAGAACATGCAGGCAAATCTAACAGCATCTTCGAACTTCAAATATGAGCTGTCTGATTGCTAAGCTATGCTACTACAAGCAATCACGCAAGATTAGAGAGCCGTTTACTTCTGAAATCTGCAAGATCTAGCCTCCAATCTCAATCTCAGTTCAGCCGATGAAATATCGGAAGATACACAAGGGACAAATCAGTTGAAGGCTAGGTACGTGCGGTGTGTGGCTCATTAGTCATTATGCTAATGGCATCGAGCGACAGAAATTCAGAGACGGTTAGGACGAACCGCACCATAAGATAAGTAATGCTGCAGATGCATCCAAGCTCCGTGAGAACAACAACAAGCAAGCAACAGTACTAGTAGCAAAGGAATCAATCGGCAAGTGGCAGGGGAAATGTTGCCTCTGGTGTTAATCTATCTGCAGGTATGCAGCGACTCCAAGACGTGCAATCACAATACCACCACCAAGCGCATCCACAGTTGGTTATGTTATGTAAATATAAACCGCCTAGGGGATTGGGACTAGATACAGAAAGGACAGTGTTTGCTCCGTAAATAAATTTGACCCTAATTTGGTTTATTTTGAGTTTTTGACCCAGCTCAACGTAGTTACAACTAGTGAACATGCAAATCTGAAAATTTAGAATTCGGTGGATTTCACCTGGAACCTCTGAATTCAACGCCTAAAAACTTGCTACTGAATGCCAAGAACAATACTAGCGGCGAACAGGCAAGCCAGCGGCCAATCTACATTATCATCCGTGTCCACTTCGAACAGATATCCACATTTCGCGGCGGTTATTCCCGGTGATGGATCACGGGGGATGCTTTGGGGGGACAACCATAGGTTGGCGTCGGCTAAAATAAGGTGTTGGGAAGTGTAGATGAATGTTCTCTTGGTTCCGCTCGCCGCCAACTGAAATGGATAGTTGCCATCGTCCATCGATCGATCGATTCCCTCGGCGCCACGGCGTTCTCCCGCTGGGCTCATCACGGGCGTTGGGAGCGGAAGCCGGACAGGGAAGAGAGGAGGATAAAGAAACGGCCGACCTATCGTTTTCCTTGCATGGGCGTGAATGATTGTTTGGCGACTCGTTTGGGAAAGTTTGTTCCTTTTTATAGGTCGACTTTTCGGGAGCGTTGGAAAGAGGGTGAAAACCTTAGATCGTTCACTGTCCAGGGTGATTGAAGCGATGCATGAATGATAGTTTGGCGACTCGTTGAGAACAACTTATCTGATTTGTTTCTGCATCAAGAAACCTCACATTTCAAATCTTTTTCATCTCTGTGCAAAGATCGGCGGCGCCTTGTGTGCGGTGGACAAACGAAACAATTCGCTGAACACCTCAACGCCCGCCATGCCGAACTAACTCATGGTTTTGATCCTTACTGCCAGCCAGCTCGAACGTTTTCCGTTCACACGAACGGCGTCGTCCTCCGCGCCGATTGATCAGCTTGGCAGCCGGCCGCGTTGATTGCGCCATGACTCGACGAGTTTTCGTGGACATCGTTCTACGGAGGCGGGAGGAAGAAGATGGCCCAACCATTGTTTGGGCTTTCTTTGGACTATGGGCTGTGACATGAGTTGGCTCGGCTTGTGCGTCGCGGCCCATGGACCAGGATTGGCCCAGGATCACTGCAGCACTTCGGCAGCTCCGCCCGTCGTCGACGGGGAAAGATGATCACGGCGTCATGGGATTAATTTATTTCTCGGTTAAGCTCCTAGAGAAGCTTCGAGTGGGGGAAGACCCCGTACACACATTTCTTTCCTCCCTGATTACAGCCTCAACGCACGAACCCAAACCACAAATTTGCTTCCTCTTCCCCAATCGCGTCAGCGCCCCCGGTTTTCTTTTCTCCTTCGCCCTCGTCAGATCCACTTGCTTGCTTCGTCTTCTCTTCCCGTTCAGGTACGATGAATAAGTAAGAGTTCTTCGGTAATCCAGTTCCAACCGCGCCAGTGATTGGTTTCTGAGCGAATTCGTTTCCTCGATTCCTCTTTTGGGTTCGCTCGCAGGTACGACTCGATGGCGACGGCGGCGCTCGTGGTGACGGACGAGGTGGCGCTCCCGATCAGGGCGGTAGGGGATTTGGCGGCGGCCGTGGAGGTCCCGAGGGAGGAGGTGGCTGTCATCACCCAGTGCGAGGCGCTAGGTGAGTCTATTGCGTGTATGAAAAAAAAAAAGAGCCGAGGCACGGGGTGCATGCTTGGAATCGGATTTGAATGGGTGTTCGATGCTTAGGGTTTTGCCATTTAGCTTAGATTTTTTTTTGCCGTATGATATTTGAATCCATATACGATCAGGAACATATATGCTGTCCAGAATTTATTGAAATCTATGTCTGTTAATAAAGCAAAAAATGCGGGTGATTCAAATTCTCATAACCCATTAGACACTGTTAATGTTCAATTTTAAGTTAGTGTTATGTGTTGTGCTTTTATCATTATGAACTTGTCATACAACTGTTTTTTACTGATAATCAGGTGGTAAGCTGCCCTTTGATGATGCATCAGTTGGTGCTGTTCTCGCTGTCATTAAAAATGTGGAAAGCTTGAGAGAACAGTTGGTTTCTGAAATTGGCCGTGTGCTGAAAGCTGGGGGAAGAGTGCTGGTTCAGAACACCGCACCCTCCTCGAGTCAGAAGGTATTTTAATTTAAATGGTGTTGCATATTAACTAGAACTGTTAATATAGCATGTTCTAATTCTGATCCTCTCTGTGTTAGCCGAATACTGATATTGAGCGCAAGCTACTGATGGGTGGATTTGTTGAAGTGCAAACTTCTACTGCAAGCACGCTGGACGTTGCACAATCTGTTACTGTGAGTTTCATAGATTCATGTGCAGGCTATAGTTTTCTGGGTTCAGGGTGTCAATGGTGTTGTCCAGGCTTTAAATTTGGTCTTTACTTGAACCAATTGCAGATTAAGGCAAAGAAGGCATCCTGGAGCATGGGTTCTTCTTTCCCCCTTAAGAAAGCAACAAAGGCTCTACCGAAGATTCAGATCGACGATGACTCTGAACTGATAGATGAAGATAGTCTCTTGACCGAGGAGGACCTGAAGAAACCACAACTTCCAGTTGGTAAGGCCACCAAACCTGTAACTTTTACATTTGTAGTTTTGCACAAATGTTTTATTTGGAGTTAGATCCTAATGGCTTTTCCCCATGCTTCATCAGTTGGGGACTGTGAAGTTGGAGCAACAAGGAAGGCATGCAAGAACTGTGTTTGTGGCAGGGCAGAGGCTGAGCAGAAGGTGGAGAAATTAGAGCTCACTGCTGAGCAGATCAATAACCCTCAATCGGCCTGTGGCAGTGTAAGTATTGTGTTTCACAGTGGCATTTGTGCTCTCTTGCGGGAGCATCTACAACCATTTTACTGACATTTCCTTAATGCAAATGATAAATGACAATTGCAGTGTGGATTGGGCGATGCGTTTCGATGTGGTACTTGTCCATACAGAGGCCTCCCGCCATTCAAGCCTGGAGAGAAGGTATTGCCTTTGCTTTTCTTCTCGGAAGAGAAGAATGAATTGTTGTTCCAGATGGTCATTGTGTTCCTTCCTTCTCCTTTGGCAGGTTTCCTTGTCTGGCAACTTCCTTGCCGCTGACATTTGAGCATACAAGCTGGTAAAGAACAGCAACAGTGGAAAATAGAAAGTGCAATTTTTGATTTGTTGTTAGTAGTTGAGAGGGCACTAGTCCATGAAGCATGAGTGATTTTAAAGGCAGTACTAGTGAATTTGTATTACGCACTCCATTATAAAATTGATGCCGCCGGCTGAGCGAGTATCAATTAAGCTCATGCGTGTCTGACTAATATGGATCTCGTCTGTGATATACTTGTACTGAGTGCTTGGTACAGACGGACTCGGGTGTCAATCTTTTTTTAGCTGCTTAGAGCACAACCGTGTCTGTTGTCTGCACGTTTTGCAGCTCTGTCCGGGATGTCGCAAACACGTTATGGGAAGTTCACTTCGAATGACATTGTTCGTTCTCTTTGATGTTAATACAGTGAGATGTATAGGAAACAGCCCACTAGTTTCCATTGTACTTGAATTAACCATTGTAAATCAGTAGAATAAACATGTAAATGTGTAATACATGTTTACTATTAGCTGTTCTTAAAAAAACAATTGCTGATGGCAGGCTCTCATATGCCTTTTGGAACCATTTGGCTCTATGTTTTCTTTTCCTTTGTGGCTTTGCATGAATCCATCAATTCCGCAGTTCGAAATCCCGTGTGCTGCATTGCATCAGTTTCCTTGTTCATGTGAGTATGCAACCGAAATGACGGAGCTGTATTTGTCATATGTTCGTTTGATTGTTACAGTATATCAGAAATCTGTTGGTGATGAGTTGATCTTCTGTACTGTTTTGCTTTGTTTGTAGCTGATGTTGGTGTGCAGCAGCAACAGACAAATCTGATTACCTACCGAGGCTCTGCAGGCCCACCGTCGTGTCATGTAGCTGGGCGTGAATCTGGAGCGCAGCGAGCCTGGAAACACGGCCCCGCGAAACCGTGAAGCGCGCGCACGCGCACCGAGCCCCACACGAGCGGGCCGGACTGGACGGCCGGGATGGTTTCCCTCCCGCGCGTTTCCCGGCTTCGGTTACGCAGTCCACGCCGCGCAGCCATGAGCCATTAGCCCTCGCTCTATTTAGGTAACAACACGCCTCTCTCTTCGCTAGGGTTTGTGTGCGTTTCTACACTGCCCAATTGATGATGAAACAACTCAGCATCTATCTACTAGGAGTATGCTAGCGGAGGAAGGACGTGATTATGCTCTCCACAGGCTTTCTTGAACGGCAGGCCTGAATTGCTTGTTAATTTCAGGCCGACCGTTCAAGAAAGTTCATGGAGACCATGGCGCGTCTTTGAGCAGGAGAGATGGAATCGATCTCTCAATCGCCGGATGAACAGCAGGTATGTGTGTGGGTGCGCTCTGAATTTTAGTTCCTCCACATGCTCGCTTAGATCGCAAGCAAGATTGTTCCGATTGATTGGTTGCCCTTAATGGCATGCCCCGTTGTCCCCGGAACCCCTTCTGATGATAAAACACACGATAGATCATCTCTCTCTGTTCGGAGAGATCCTCTTACGCCGCCATGAGAATGAGATTATCTTCCGCCACACGGCATGTTCTGATTACACCCACTTCCTGGCAACTTGCGAATTCTGTTGGATCCCTGCAAAGCTGCAGTAACAGCTAAATTATGGAGGGGGCACAGCGCGATTCCGTCGATCCACACTTTTAAGTTTAATCATACTTGTAATGGAATTTCGCTTTGTTCAGTGTACGATCCACATCCACATGCCGGGCGTGATCGATGGGCATGTATAAGCAAGCTGCATCGGCAAATTTGTAATTAGACCCGCCAGGTCAACCTGTAAACGCAAAACAAACGCCGGCATCAGTGGGTGGACAAGGACAAATAGTAGGAGGAGGTCGCGGACGGGAGAACAACAGCAGGCAAGGCTGGCTGGCCGGTCCTCCTAGGCACGTTGCCACATGTGCTCGCCGCGCCGCGCTGGCGCGGCCCTCACCGACATCACCGCGGCAGCGGTGCAAATTATACTGGTACTGCTCTACTCCTAGCTAGCGTCCAGCTTACAGAAGAGCAGCGTGTAACGACAAGATAGCGGTGTCATTTCCATGCTACATCGACGGTCAAATTCGAGACAGTTCCATCTTAGTGCATTGCAGATCGATGCCACATAAACAATTTAACGGGACCGAATAGTTTATAGTGACAGATTGATGAATGGGTGATAGAGGAATAGTTTATAGTGACAGATTGATGAATGGGTGATAGAGGAATGCAGCGAAAGTTCTCTGCGTCTTTCAGTTCATGCGACGTGGAAGCCTTCGACTGGGTTGCAACTTGTACACTTGCACTGCCCAGGGCGAGAGGACGCCGCCGTCTTCTTTACAGCTCATAGATTCACAAAGGCCACATGCCCTCCCGCCTCCTGTCTGGCTGGATTGGCTTGCTTACCCTCGGCAAGGAGGGAGAGGCACAGAGAGTGAGAGTGAAAAAATAATGCTGATTGCCACTATGCAGCTTCAGATCCAACAAAAATCCGCTTTCCGATCAGTCCCGTGAATTCGCGTCCGCTCACTCGCTCCTACCCCTGCTGGCCTGTGCTTGCTGGGGCCAATGGATCTCTCAGCCTTTTTTCACCTTTCATGCGTTTTTGCCCTTCCTCGATCTTGTGTGCCTGCCGAGTGCCGACTGGTAAACTGTTCCATGTCTTTGTTTGGTTGCTGCTCTTCGTTGCTGTGCTCTGGGCTTCCAATTAAATGGACATGACCACGCTACTGCTCAGCTGTTGTCGCCGTGCGTTTGCCGTCAGGTTGGAGCATGCCTGTGCCAGTGTTCCTGTCACTGTAAGTACCCCCGCTTCTTTTTACATGCAAGCAGATCGGGTAACTCCTGTGCTCCTAGGAACCAAGCTCGTAGACAAGATCAGAAATGGACATGGAGCTTCATGCCAGATTTACCATCAGAATTACTACTCCGTAACCTCATTTTCCTAGCTGTAAAAGCTCCCTTTTTTCCCCTCTCTTTTGTGGTACCGTACAGTAGCATCAGGTGGCCTGTCAGTGCCCATTGCCATCATCCACCTCTTTCTGCAGCGACAATGATATCCTTGCGAGTAGTATTGTTATAATCATTCGGCCAATGTTGCATGGTTGGTGTCATATGCTCATGATGGTGACCGCCACAAGGAGATGAGCTGAGCTGGTGTGGCACATCAAGCACTACTATTCACCAGAGTTCATGACAACAACAGCGGCAGATTAACAGTGTGCCTCACCTTGTAGTAGGAGAAAATCTGTTTACACAGTGACTTCACCAAAGCAAATAAATCATCCCTGCTAATAGAACAGGGCATGCCCATTTCTCCGACAGGACGTACATGGATCCATGGTGGTCCAGATCTTCTTTAAATTTAGCGCACAGTACAAAAGCCTCGCATCAACCCCAATGTTACAACCAGTCTCTGTCCTGCATGTTATTCTAATTGGCGTACACGCCTGTCACTGAAGATGGAGAGAGAGGTTTTATGCAGGAACAACCACATGGTCATGACGAAGAAAGCGAAGACATGAGCAATTGATCAATACTACTACGGTTAGAAAAAAATTTCATTCGGAGCGCCTTGTCCGATAGCTTGGCCAGCTGAGAAGGCAGCACATGGACGCGATGCCGAGGCGTTGGCCACTACAGCGCACGACAAGCTTGTTGTTTGTTAGGAGTACTACAATGTTACGCGATGGACAACTGGAGCGACCCAACAATGGCCTCTTGTTTAATTGCTTTTGGAAGAATGGAAGGAGCATGTGTGCCTTCCTGTCCTGTCTCAGATCGTGGTTGGTGGCACGTGGTCGATCCGCCTCTGCTGGTATGTTTCGCTTTGGCCGTGCTTGCAAGTGGCAGTCGGTAGCTAGCTTGGAGTGTTCTTCCTTTGTTCTTGCTGCAATGGCCGCTGCTAGTAGGAGTTCACTTCACTCGGGCAATGTGTGCGCGGGAAGCATGGGTTGCTGGAGTGAAGCGGCGGATTAATTTGGCAGGACGAGGAGGAGATCACATCTTGCGTCCCGCGGAAGATAAGCGGCATGTGTGGAGTGTCGCCGACGACTCCGGCTGGCAGTCCATGCACGAACATCACGCCCGGGTCTGAATGAATCCCTGATGCGATACGCGCTGAGGCAGAGGCGGAATTAACGCCGCTGCTCAGAGAGGGAGCGAGCCTCGCATTCATCTCGTCGGCGAGCTAGTTCGGCTAGCAGCCGGTCGATCTGGATTCTGGCTGGGGACCAATTCATGGCGATCGACGAGCCGAGGCTGAAAGCTTTGCGTTGCCAACGCGGCCGGCAGCGAAGCCACCAGGAGTAGATCGCTCGTAGACTGCACCAGGCTAGCGTAGCCCTGCAGCAAGGATGCACGATAAGCTGGACCAGCGGGGAGCTGGCCACTGCTGCTCTAAGCAACAAAATTGTGAGATGAGACGATCGGCATGAAAACAGTGGCGCGGGCAGGCGGGCGGGCAAAGGGACGTCGTGATGCCGGCAGGCGCACGGAAAAGCAGGGAGCGAGCCCATGAGGACAGCGAGGAGGCGGCTACGGCTTCGTAACGGCCCGTGCCTCTGCAGCTGCCTCGTCTGCCGGATCCGTATCGTCTGCCACCACCCGCCCCGCCCCGTTGGTTACTTCCCCTAGCTATTTATATCCCCTTCGCCTCTGTGGGCCGTTGCTCTCACTCCAAAGGAACTCTCTCACTCTACCGCATCTCTCTCTCAACCACCTCCAGGCTCCAACAGAAGCTCCTTTTCTGTTTCTCTCCCTCCCTTCCGGCGTCTGCTGCTGGTGGTGGTGGTGAATTGCGCCGCCGGTCCGTCGCCGGCCGGACGGAAAGATGTGCGGGCATGCTTTCCACAGGCTTTCTTGAACTGTGAACTCGTGGGTGTACGTGAATTGAGTGAATTGCGGTGCTGTCTCGGTTCGCCCGCTTAATTTGGTCGTCTCTACCTGTTGATGGTTCAAGAAAGCCCATGGAAACCATGCCGCGTCTTCTTGTTTCGCTCGCTCCTGACATGGAGAATTCTCTCAGTTCTGCTTCTGAGGTGGTTGTTTGGGGGGGGGGGGGGGGGGGATTCAGTGTTTTTGTTCTGAATTATGGTGTTTTATGCGCTCCAGATGTCAAATTCTTAGAGAATTCAGAGAATTCGCTAAGCGCCAGCAGTATTTTTGAACCTTGCACAACTAAATTCTCTCGTGTGGGGATGCGAACTGCAGCGCACGCTGTCTTCTACGGTTGGAGAGAGTCGTTGGCAACACCCCGAGGCTTTAATCTGCTCCAATTCAGTCAGGTATGCGTTGGTTCAGATGCAATTCAGTGAAGAATTTTCGTTTTCACTGCTGCTTTTTCAGATGCAATTCAGTTAAGATTTCCTTGTTTGGGATGCGGTCTTCTCTGGATCTTGCATTTCATAATTGTACGGTTCCTATTTCTGACATAGTAGCACAACTGCTCTCGTGTTTGAAATTTACGGGCTGAATTGTGCCCCCTTCCCCCCTATTTACAGTGATAAAAATTTAGCTTCGTGATTCGCTGTATGCATAAGAAAAATTCTGAACTACAGGCGTTCTTTGAGGCGCGACAGTACGCTGGATTCCCACGTGAAGAATTCATGTCACAGTCGGCCTCACCCAAGAGCAGTTTTCATATTCTGTTTCACTGAAGCAGCAATCAAACGTGCTGACGGTTTTCAGAGCGCACACATAATTCATGTCTCCCGAGCACAAAATTCAGCATCTACTGTGCCTTACAATTGTGATGTTTTTCAAAATTCAAAACTCGCCACACCCAACTGTGATGTTCTCCGTAGTCTGAACCTGACAGCCGTACTTGCTTCCATTCAGAAGAACGCAAACTGGAAACTAAAGTTACAGCAGCACAAATTTGTGCCCTGAACAGAAAACGAAAACCCTTTCTGAGTCGCAGTTAGAGACTTTTACAGTCCCTAGCGCCACGCAATGGGAAGAGAAGAGCAAGAAGGATTAAGGAAACAGAGCTGCTTCTCTGCCTGTGGTTTTGCCCTGGTGAACAGTTGGTTACTCCATTCCTCGGAGCGGCAGCAGTGGTATTAGCACTGCGGCGCCGGCGCGTCAGAAGAGAAAGGTAGAGCAGCAGCAGCGTGGTGGATTCTGCCGTGCTGTCCGCTGCAAGCGGGTGGAAACCACGCCTGCGCGGAAAGAGATCGCATCTCATCCGATGGAGCAAAAGCAGCAGCAGCAGCCAAAAGCTACTTGTGTTATGCTAAAAATACTCCCCACGTAAAAAGAAAGCCACGCGACTGCGACTGCCATTCCTCCAACTAACCAACACCTGATCCGGCCGGGCCTGTCTGAAAGCGAGGGAATTTCTCACGCTTTTCGAGGACAAAAAGTGAAGCTGCGTTCCACCATGGCTGGCCTGTTGTGACCTGTGGAGCTGTTATTTCAGCAAGCAGCCACCACCCTGCAGTTCTGCTCCCTGCTCCGCTGAATTGGGTTGGTGATCTGCATGCGGAGTCGGCGACGACGGGGATTTGGGTGAGTTATATGGATCACATGATACGCAATGATAGGATGGGCTGGCCCACGGCGGGCTGCGCAGATCCAGACCCTTACTGCCACGGAGGGGACCAACCAGATCTCCCACAGTGCGCAGGGCGCAGGGCATATGCCGTGCCTGCTCTCCCTCTGCTACCGTGCATTTTTGTTACTATCCTACTGATCTTCACATATATAAACTCTACTGCTACGAGGCTATTACTGCACTAAAGTCACACAGACACATGCAGCAAAACCAGAAACAAGAAGCAATGCGATGCAGCAACCATGCAATCAAGCCGAAAAGGTGAAGTAAAACTCTGCTACTCCTACTAAAGTATAAAAACGGTTCAAAGATTGTTTCAAATTCTTCCAAACTCAGAAATGGTGATGCTACTCCAGCTATTTAATTATGTCCTTACTTCTGTGCGCGAACGTGTCGGATCTCCTCCTTGCTCTCCCGCTACTTAGCTCTAGTGCGCGCGGAGGAACGCGTCCACCTTGATGTTGGTGGCGCGCGCCAAGAACTTCATGCAGATGGGCGGCTTGATCCCGGCGAGAGCAAGCACCGACTGCGGCAGCGTCCAAATCCCGTCGCCGCAGATGAGCCCCGACGCCACGGGCGGCGCGAACGCCCGCGCCC
>BCLG01001922.1:3196-24595 GCA_001602295.1 Zoysia matrella
TTCTATATCGTTGTCGTTAATTTTTAATGTTATATTTAATTATTTATTATATAAAAATAATTTAAATATATAAAATTATACATTGTGATTTAAGTAAGTTTCATAATAAAGTACACAAAATATAACAAAATAGATTATATTTTTAAATTTTTTAATAAGATAAATAATTAAAATTGTTGTTAAAAATCAATAGTAACAATAATTTAGAAATAGAGTAAGTATTTATAGTATTAAAAGCGTACTTAGGGCCTTTTTGTTTGAGCAGAAGCTTTTAAGCTTTTAAAAAAGCTGGTTAGTAGCTAAGTTGAAAAGCTGGTTAATAGAGTAGTGACTGTTGACTTTTGCAATATATACTTAACTTTTCTACACATTAAAAACTAGAAAAGCAGCTTTGAATGAGCTTATCACTTTTTAGTTTATTTTTTTAAAAGCTAACTTTTCAGTGTTACAAAAGTCAATGTTTTAAAACTTTGTTTGTTTTAACTTTTCAGATTTCAATTAAAAAAGTCAATTTAAAAAAGCTAAAACAAATAAAGCCTTAATTGCTAAGAAGAGCTAAAGTGTTTGATTTGAGAGCGATATTTTCATCCATTGACCACCCCTTTGTCGGTCCGTCGTCGCTAGTTGGTGTACCCAATATACTTTTATTACGCGTGTTAAAAGGATTAACGTACTAGGCCTACGTTTACTTCGCGCGGCCACGTGGCCCGGCGCTACGAGGTATCAGGGGCGACACGTGTGCGGGGGCCACCACTGCCTCCCGCCACTTGGCCCCGTCCCGTCGCCTACGCCGCAGTGACGCGGTCACGCACCGCCCATGCGGGCATCCCCGAGGCCGCCGACCGGATAGCATTGGACGGCACTCGCGGGCGCCGCGCCTGCCTGCCTGCCTTCGCCCAGAAGCATCCGTCCTGCACACGCGAGGCCGAGGCGGGGTCGCCCGCCCGGGCTGCCGGGCACGCGCTCGACGGGATCCTCTGCGCGGGACCGGACCATGCACTGCTGCGACGACGACGGCGAAGTGACTAGCCACTCGCCGCCCCGCACGTGGCCGCGCGTGCACGGTTAGGGCTTTGCGCGGTGCATGCAATACGCATGTACGTACGGCCGGCCGGCCGGCCGGGAGCAGGATGGAAACGGCGCGTGCACGGGCGTTCTCGACGAGCCTAGCGCACGCGCATGCATAGATCAGTGCGACGCGGCATCATTCCGGCTGCCGCCAGAAACAGCTCCCGGTAGATACTAGTAGCTCGGATTTCCTTTATACTCTCTTTCTTATTAAATTGATGTCGTTGTCGTTGAATTTATCATTTATTTTAATCAATTTTTTTAATAAATATTATATATTTTATTATAATTTGATTTATTATTAAATTTATTTGAATAATAATTTTAAATTTTACATATTTAAACAAATTTTTTAAATAAAACGAATAGTCAAAATTAAAATTAAAAATTAACAGTGATATTAATTTAAAAATAGAGAGTAATTGCGTGCGGGTGCGGACTACTACCTCCGTTTGGCTTAATCTAGTAGGAGCACCTAGTCTAAGCTAAAAGTTTACTACGAATTAGGATGGTGCCATCTTATTAATCGTCGAGATATGCTGTGCACCAAAGTGTTTAGGCCTACTTTAGAACAAGGTTTTTTCTTTTTTTTGTATTTTTTCTGTAAAATTTTTATAAAATTAAAAATCTTTCTTTGAACCTCACATTTTCAACTTCAAACAAAGAGGGGGCGGGGGGTGGGATAAATGGGTTGATCTTACTAAAAAAATTTGTTCGAATGTATAAAATTTTAAATTATAATTTTAATAATTTTAATGATAAATTAAATTAAATTAATTTTTTTAATAAAATAAATAATTAAAGTTAAATTTAAAAATCAACATCAATATTAATTAAAAAACGGAGAAATTACCATCATCCTGTGAGAGTGAGGAAACGTTTGCGCGAGCTAGTCTCCAGGCACGAGCATGCGTCATCGGTGATGCTCGTAAGACATGTGGCGTGGCAGAAGGCCAGCCGCTCGATCAGTCCAGCTAGCTAGCCTATCCTGACTCCGAGCGTAGGGGGTGTTTGGGTTTTCGAAAATGTAACCTAAGACAGGATAAGAGGACACAGGAAAATATTTAAACCATTTATTCATCCAATTTATTACATCTTAACTATTTATTTATTTTTTAATTTTGAACCTATCTTTCATTTTCAGAAATTCAAATGCCACTTAAGCCATGGACGTCCGTCCAACTCTCCAAGTCCTTTCAGCATCCAGTGATCTCCATGCATGCATCATCACAGTAGTATATAGTAGCCTTGATTTCATCGATCGATGCTTGCTTTCTACGGGTACTAATAATCCCTTTTCTAAATATTTAATTAAATATAACACTTCTGAATGAACTGATTCTATATTCCCAAGATAGCAACCGATGGACATCTTTATATATTAAACTCCGTGCGTTCTCTCAATCTTCGTTGCATCACGTCATCTTAAAAAATATTAACCGTCGGATTAAAATATAACGGTGATATTAGAAAGGAGAAAAAAAATTCTTTTCTTGATCAACGTAGGAGCGTGCTTCTACTTGGTGGGAGTAGATATGAACGATTGTATTATCGCAATATATTAAAGCGCAAGTATTCTCTGATAGCTTGTTGCATCATGTCATCTTAAAAAATATTAATCGTCGTATTGAAATATAACGATGTATATTAGAAAAAAGAAAAAAATAGATATTAAAAAGAAGAAAAAAATCTTTTCCCCGGTCAAAGTAGAAGTGTGCTTCTACTCGGTAGGAGCAGGTATGAATGGTCATGCCGATATAAGAGAAGTTCTTATAAATTTATTTTACTTCTATATCTTGCAAGTATATGCTATAATTAAATACTTTTATATGTTATGAAAATGTATATTTAGATACCTTAAATTATTTTATCTTCTAAAAATGCACCTTGATTATTATGCTATAGATTCAATATAACTATTTTAAAAGATACAAGAGAAGTTCTTATAAATTTATTTTACTTCTATGTTTTACAAGTATATATTACAATTAAAGACCTTTATATGTTATAAAAATGTACATTTAGATAACTAAGTTTTTTATCTCTTAAAAATGCTCCTTGATTACTTATGAGAACTAAGATTTAATATTTTTTCCGTTTACAACTCCGGTCTAAAAAATATAGTAGCTTTGGACGTAATGTTTTAATCAAACATTGTCAATATAAATTAGAAATAATTTTAAATTTATTAAATTACAAAATTAGAAATAATTTGTTTTAAAAATACTTTCTTAAAAGTGTACTGATGCTACATTTTATTAAATATTTTATAGATAACAAGGGTCACACTTATGCTTTAAAGATCTTGTCGACAACTTTTTTTTTAGACCGGAGTATATGTTTATAGAACTTTATCATCCACGTCAAAGCAATTATACTTTTATTTGTTAAATAATAAATTTAAAATATACTGCTTCGGAGTGCACAACAAAAACATACACGAAAAACACGACAATTATCACGCAGATTTTTTAGTGAAAAATTAACTACCAATGAGTGATACAGTCAGTACTCTATACAAATCCAACAAAGGACAAGCCAGTTCATGGCCTGCATGTGGTTGCTCATATTAGTATAACCTAATAACAATTGAGTTTTCGATCGATCCGTGGTCGACAATAGAAAAACGAAACGAAACGACATAGCGCGATCGCTCGATGTGTCGTCGAGCGAGAGCATGGCTGCCACACCCTCCAATCACTTTTATTTATCGTAGTTAACTTTTGATATCAATTTTGATCATTTATTTTATTAAAAAAATGACAAAAATTATATTTTTTTTATAATTTGATTTATCATTGAAAGTATCTTATTGACACTATTCACAGGGCCATCGGAGTATCCGGTACGTTATCAAAATATCCGGTGAACCCTCTCGGGTTCGGGCACTTAGCACACCGAAATGTCTGGCACGTTGTCAGACTGTTCGGTGAGCCCTTTTGAGCTCAAGCACTTAGCTCACCGTAGTGTCCGGCACATTGTCGGAGTGTCCGGTGAGCTCTCTCGAGTTCAGACACTTAGCCCACCGGTGTGTCCGGTGAGCCCTTTCAGGTTCGGGCATTTGAAAGAACTCCAAATATCCGAACCGGTATCAGTTCGAGCAGAAGCGGCAAAATACTTGATATGCTTAACGCGCGCAAGAGGCTCAATGCCCGAACAGCTATCAGTTCGACGACAAGCGGTAAAATGCCCGATATGCTTAACGCACATAAGAGGCTCAATGCCCGAATAGTTATCAGTCCGAGAAAAAATGATAAATGTCCGATATGTTTAACACACACAAGACGCTCAATGCCCGAACACCCGAAGTGCTTAACGTCTTGCAAAAGGAACCCACGGCATTCTCTTTTCCATGCCCGATGAGCTCAATGCTCACAAATGTCTCGGGTACAACGCGCCACAAACACCTGATGTGATTAAACACGCTAAATGGATTCGGTCGTTTGTGCCTTTTTGTGCCTAAGGTGCTTAACGCGCTAGAGTAGAGCCAATTACTAGTATTCCTAATCCGGCTACTAGCCGATTGAATGAATTAGCTAATTTTATTCCTTCTTACCGTATCGTCGTGTATAGCACACCACCTATCTCACCTAGCGGTACGGATATCCATCATGGCCCTGTTCCTAATAAATTGTTTAGCGTCATAAAAACAAACACACATCCCTCGTCACTGGGCACATCCATTAGACCACCCATAGCAAAACATAGAAGAGTGTATGACTCGCATTAAGATAGTAAAATCACTTAGAAACACGTTAGCCAATATGTAGCATAACTAGAAGAATCGGGTTTTAATGAGGCTTTGAAAGTACGATTATTTTCTTTATCACTAAACGGAACCGCTTTCTCTTAGTTTTCATCATTGTCTCCGGGGTTCATATACATGTGGCAGTCCATAGAACGCAGGTTTTATGACCACTTTTGTTCTAAGGATAATGAATTGAAGTTGTCACACTTGACATCGGTTCGGCAAGGGAAAAAGGAATCCGTCGTTGACTATCTTCAGCGGTTTAGAGATATTAAGAACCGATGTTTTAATTTAACAATTTCTGAAAAAGACTTACCCGACCTAACTATTAGTGGTTTACAGTCGCATCTTAGAGAAAAGTTGCATAAATACGATATTTTTACACTCACTCACCTCCAACACAGGGCTTCGGCTCAAGAAAGCCGAAGCAAAGAAATAAAACATGACTACAAGACCCGTCATAGTGTGCACGTTGTAGAATGTGATTCAGATAGCTCCGATAATGATTCCAATGACATCTTAGCTGTCAAGTTTGTTTGGCCCTCTAAGGTCAAATCATTTTTTTGTGATTCGCTCAATCCGGTTCATAAGAATCGGAAAGAGGATGTGAAATATATCTTTGATGTAGTCAAATGTGATAAAATATTTGATGAGCTACACAAAGATAGATACATTAAGATCACATATACTTTACCTTCGGCGGATGAGATTAAGCGTAGGCCATATTGTAAATAGCATAACTCTTATTCTCATACTACTAATGATTGCAATGTTTTCCGTTGACAGATCCAATCGGCCCTTAATGAGGGACGATTGAGTCTTAAAGAGATGCAGATCGACAACCACCCTTTCCCCGTCAATACTTTAGAGCTCAACCCCAAAGTGTTGATTCAACCTCATCAAGTTGATACAACCAAAGAGAAAAACGTAATCATCGGGGATGAGATGTCCGTTTCTCCCAGTGAGAAGGGTGCCTCTAAAAAAGTGGTGCTCGAGAAATCTCTAAAAGTCACCATCTAAGGCTCTAGACCTGGGGGACAAGCTCCACCACCCAAGATAATAAAACCAAAGAATCTTGAAGTGGGCAAGTCGAAAGTGAATCAAGGTAAAGCCACGGATCGGAAGATGGGGCCTAAAAGCGCATTTAACTGGCTCATGGTTAAGTACAAGAATCAAAAGACCGATTCGAATAATGAGTCTATTAAGCGATCAAGATCACCAACTAGGAGAGACAGCCTACCTAAGAAGGAGATGAAGCCAACCGTGAATGTGCACGGGCCTCTTCCTATTTTTCCTCCACATAGCTTTGAAGTGCCGCCGTCATGGCTCCATCTTATGCCTTGCCCACCGTTCCCGGTGTGGCATGCATACATGAGACCGTGGATGCTTGTGCCACCGATGCCTATGCCACCAAGGTTCATTCCACCGATGTCATACCCGCCATTTCATCCGAGGTGGAATAGACCGAGAGGGGATATCTTCACAAGACTCTCCAACCCTATCCCAGATCGAACGGATTCTCGACCGATCAAGATTCAAGGAGGGAGCTCCACCACCGCGTCTAAGCAAGAGTGGCGTCCAAAGCAAGGTAATGAACCTGCTTCCTCCACCATTTTTCATCAAGAAAGTGCATTCAGAGGTGTCGTGAAAATCGGCACAACCGATGTCAAAATCGAAGGAGTCTTTATGGGGCCGATCACTTTGAATGATCCAGTCGAAAATGCCTCCCATGACTATGAAGCTAGTAGCAGTAGAAGCTCCTCCAAGTACATGCAACTAATGTGGTGTCTGTCTGGTTTGACCCACACTCTAAAGAGAAAGCTGCAAAGGCTGCGCCTCCAAAAGATGCGAGAAGAGAAGGCGGAGAAAAAGAGGGATGAGGTCTTCAATGAGATCAAACCGATGGTACCTCAAGTAAAGCAGTGGAGGGTTAAAGAGCCTAAGGCCTCTACTCCACCGGTAACAGAGGAAGCGGAGGCTACTTCAAAGCCACTTGGTTTGGCTGACGCCGTCTTGGTAAAGGACTTCACAATGCCCTCGCTCATGGGAGACATCGATATGTCTGAGTTCGATGACGACGACTTTTTGGATTACGAGCCTACACCGCTCCGAGAAGGTATGAACATTAACACTATTTGCTTATCCCTTTTCGATTATTTGCTTATAGAGGAAGAAGATGTCATAGCACAATTCGACTTTGGGCTGAAAAGTGCTATCTCCGAAAAGCCTGAAGAATCGGAGAAGTATTTGAAACTCCTCTATATTAATGGTTCACTAATTTCTTGCATGTTTGTAGACAGCAGTGCCATTGTTAATCTAATGCCGTATTCTTTGTTTAAGAAGCTAGGTAAGACCGATGATGAGCTCATCTAGATCAACATGACTTTGAACGGTGTGAGAGTAGGAGACCCTATCGAGGCTGAGGGCGTCGCTTCTATGGAACCCACCATTGGAAGAAAGATCATGGCTATCGCTTTTTTTTGTTGCCGATGTGTGCGGTAGTTATAGCTTGATCTTAGGGCGTGATTGGATTTATGTCAATAGATGTGTTCCTTCTACCTTACACCAATTTTTGATAAATGGATTGGTGATGATGTAGAGGTGGTTCATGCGGATGCATCGTCTTGTGTTGCTATGGCCGAATTATCTTCTTTGCCGCATGACGCCGTCAAGTGCTTAACCGGTTTAGACTTGACGGATTATAATTGTTTAGCGTAAGTAGAGATGGTTTGGTACTTGTCAATGTAAAGCCGATTGAGAATCGGCTCAACTATATAATGTGATTTAATGGATTATAATCTGGATTGGTTGCAAAAGTGAGTGGAACATTATCGGTCTAATATAAACGATATGTGTGAAACTATCGAGGAAATAGAAGATATGGATAAGTTAAGACAAGGATTCACATCGACCGATCCTCTTGAGGAGATGAATCTTGACAGCGATGATAATTCAAGACCAACTTATATAAATAAAAATTTAAAAGCCAATTATAAGGTGAAGTAAATCGGTTTGCTAAAAAAATATGTGAACTGTTTTGCATGATCTTATAATGAAATGTCCGGGTTGAGCCGCGAGTTAGTTGAACATCGGCTTCCAATAAAATCTGGTTTTAGACCTTTAAAGCAACCGATGAGGAGGTTTAACCCGAATATGCATGACAGATTAAAAAAAAATTAACCGATTATTTGATGTGAAATTCAAAAGACCTTACAGGTATGCGAAGTAGATATCCAACATCGTGCCGGTGGAAAGAAAAACACCGAAAAGATTAGAGTTTGCAATGATTTCAGAAATTTAAATAGAGCCACTCCTAAAAATAAATATTCTATGCACATAGCCGATATATTGATTAATGATGCTTTCGGTCATATAGTTTTTAGCTTTCTTGATCGTAATGCGGGATACAACCAAATCTTCATGACTGAAGAGGATATGTTTAAAGCTGTTTTTAGATGTCTCGGTTTTGTAGGATTGTTTGAATGGGTTGTTGTGACTTTTAGATTAAAGAATGCGGGTGCCATATATCAAAGAGCCATGAACTTTATCTTTCGTGATTTGCTTGGTGTTATCATGAAGGTTTACATAGATGATGTGGTGATCAAATTAGCCAATTTGCAACTTGCTTTGGACCGAATGCGTCGTTTCGGTTTGAAAATGAATCCACTCAAATGTGCTTTTGGTGTATCAGCCAGGAAGTTTTTAGGCTTCATAATTCATGAAAAGAGCATAGAGATAGATCTTAAAAAAATAGTAGAAATTAGGAACGTGCAAACGCCTACATGTAAGAGAGAGTTGCAAAGCTTTTTAGAAAAAGTGAGTTACTTAAGACGATTCATTTCTAACTTGTTAGAAAAGATTAATGCATTTACTTCTATTCTTCGGCTTAAAAAATAAAGCCGAATTTACTTGGAGACAAAACAGCAAGAAGCTTTAGAAAAGATCAAAGAGTACTTATCTTCGCCACCGGTGCTTAGGCCGCCTAAGGGAGGAGTCACTTTTCATCTTTACGTAGCGGCGAAAGATGATGTGGTTGGTGCTGTTTTGACATAAGAAGCCGAAGGAAAAGAGTACGTGATCATCTATGTGTGCCGACGATTGGTGGATGCGGAAACAAGGTACACTCATCGAAAAACAATGTTTTTTCTTGTATCATGCTTGCACCAAGTTGAGACATTATTTGCTATCTATCACTTGTGTGATTGCTTGTCAAACCGATATTATTAAACATATGTTGCATAAGCCGATTTCTAGTGGTAGGTTTGGTAAATGGGCTTATGCATTGATTGAATATGATATGGCTTATGAATCGTTGAAATCCATAAAATGTCAAATTGTTGCTAATTTTATTGTTGAACATCGGATCGATTTAGAATGTGATCTAAATGTTGCTTATGTTACTTTTACCCCTTGAAAGTTATATTTTGATGGATCGGTTTGTAAAGAGGGTCAATGTGTTGGTGTGGTTTTAGTATCTCCTCATGATGTACACTTTAAATTCTTAGACCAATTAGAGTATGATTGCACCAATAGCCAAGCCAAATATAAAGCATTCTCAGATCAATTAGAGTATGATTGCACCAATAACCAAGCTGAATATAAAGCACTGTTGTTCGGTTTAGTGATGTTGCAATACATGAGGGTTAAGCATGTAGAGGCTTTCGGTGATTCATTGTTAGTAATACAACAAATTTCTTGAAATTTTCAATGCTTAGATGGATCATTGAATGCCATCTTAGATAAGTGACTAGACATCATTAGAAGAATAGATGAATTCAACATATATCGTGCGCCTAGGCTAAAAAACAGTGAATCAATGAGTTGGCTTAACAAGCATCGGGTTATAATGTTGATAAAGGTAGATTTTCGGTCAATAAAAAATCGATATTTAAGGTATTGGAATAAGACCATTCGGAGACTAACACATCAAACCGTGATAATATCGAATCGTTTAATTGGAGGTCACCCATAATTTCATATATTTGTAGCCTAACCAAAAGTGTAGATAGGAAGGTTCGACATGTGGCTTTTAAGTATACTTTGATCGATGTTGACTTATATCACCAAACAGGGGATTATTTGCTTTTGAAATGTTTGGGTGATGACGAGGCTAGAGTAGCTATAGGGGAAAGTTCATGAGGGCATTTTTGGTACGCATCAATAGGCTTCAAAAATGAAATGGTTGTTAAGCAGGGCCAAATTCTATTTGTCATCCATGATTGTCGATTGCTACCGCTACTACAAAAGATGCGAAGAGTGTCAAAGATTTGAAAACATTCAATAGGCACCCGCAGCCACGATGAACCCATCATAAAACCATAGGCATTTCGAGGATGAGGATTGGACTTCATAGGGCAAATACATTCTTCATCTTCGAAGGGACATCGTTTTGTGTTGGTTACAACGGATTACTTCACCAAATAGACCAAAGCGGTGGCTCTCAAGAACATAACGCACAAAGAGGTAATTGAGTTCTTTATCGAGCATATTATTCATAGGTTCGGCTTACCTCAAACTTTAACTACCGACCAGTGTCCTTTCTTTACGTCTGGTCATGTTAAAAAGTTTGTCGCATCCTACGGAATTAGAATACTTAATTTATCTCTATAATATACTCAGGCTAATGGTCAAGCCGAGTCTAGTAACAAAATGTTGATTAAGCTCTTTAAAAAAAGATAAAAGACCATCCTAAAAGATGGTATGAAGTCTTATCGAAAGCATTGTAGGCTCATCGGGTAACGCCCTATGAATTTGTGTATGAAGAAGAGATCGTTTTACCCGTCGAGGTAAATCTAGTAGCTCTAAGGTTAGCTCAACAAAATTATTTATTCACCGATGAGTATAGAACTCTAATGCTAGACAATATCAATGAAGTCACTGATAAGCGTTTAAATGCCTTGAAAAAAATTAAGAGAGATAAATCTAGAGTTGCTAAAGCCTACAATAAGAAGGTAAAAGTCAAAAAATTTTAGGTGGTGAATTGATTTAGAAAACTATTCTGCCCGTAGGTTCAAGAAGCAAGATATTTAGAAAATGGTCTCCTAATTGGGAAGGGCCATACCGAATAGTTAAATTCATTGTCGGAAACGCATACATGTTAGAAGATGTTCGCGGAGAATATTACCTAGGGCCCTTAACAGCCAATACTTGAAAAGTATCATCCAAGTGTTTGGCAAGAGGCATAAGAGAAAGGTGACCGATGTGAAGAACATCGTTGCCAAAATTGAATACAATGGCCGATGAGTCAAGAAAACCATCGCCCTTATAGGTTTTTGGATGCTTAAATGTTTTATGGTATAGGAACTTTATCAAAAAACAGGAAGGCATATGTTGACATCCAAAAAACATAGGGTCACCGGACTATCCGGTATGTTGCCAGACTGTCTGTTGAGCCCTTTCGGGTTCAGGCACTTAGCTCACCGGAGTATCCGACATGTTGCTGGAGTGTCCGGTGAGCCTTCTCGGGTTCAGGTACTTAGCCCACCGAAGTGTTCGGCACATTTTCAGAGTGTCCGGTGAGCCTTCTCGGGTTCAGGCATTTGAAGTAACCTCAAGTGACTGAACAGCTATCGGTCCGAGAAGAAGCGGTAAAATGTCGGATGTGCTTAACGCACGCAAAGAGCTTAGTACCCGAACAACTATCGGTCCGAAGAGAAGCGGCAAAATGCTCGATTGTCTTAACGCACACAAGGGGCTCAATGCCCGAACAGTTATCAATCCGAAGGAAAGCGGCAAATGTCCGATGTGTTTAACGCACACAAGGGGCTCAATACTCGAACACCCGAAGTGCTCAACGCAGTGCGAAAGGGACCCACGGCATCCTTCTTTCCATGCTCGATGAGCTCAACGCTCGTAAGGGACTCGGGTACAACGCGACGCAAACATCCGATGTGCTCAAACGCACTAAATGGATTCGGTTATTTGTGTCTCTTTGTGCCTAAAGTGCTTAACGCGCTTAAAGAATTTAAATATCAATACTTGAACGTTCGAAGGGATTAATTCTGAGTATGAACTGGGTCCTCGGAATTACACGACGGAACCTTTATCATCTTAGACTCTGGTCACCGGAGTGTCCGACATTTTACCGAAGACTCTGATAATACTAATTTAAAAAAGTTTTTAACTGATTGATTCTAATTTCTTTTTTAATTTATAGAATTAGTTACCCTACGGGATAAGATCATATATCCTCTATAAAACAGAGGTATATGGCCTATTGAGGATCATCTCAATCGATCAAATTATTTTGCCTTTACATCTTATTATTTTCCAAATTCTAATTCTTTTACTTGACACTTGGGCTGTTCTTTCTTCGTCTCGGCGACGTTTGAGGACGAGCCGGCTGACCTGATCGAGCTCGGATCAACTTTAAGACGTTCCTCCTCTGATGGAGTCTCTTCGAAGGAGGATTTTACAAGTGCTGCCAAAATCCGACGTTAAAGAAGAGTGAGTGTTCTCGCATACAGATGTGCGAGTGGTGTGTTGGCTCGAACCCGATTTCAACGTTAACATATCTGAAGCATAACTTGTAATTTTATATATTTGAACTAATTTTTTCAATAAAATAAATAATCAAAGTTGATATAAAAATCAATAACGACAAATAAAAATGAATACAAGAGTACGACGTATGAGTGGCTTTGGATTGGCTAGACGCGCTGCCAAGTCCACCCACGAGGCACAACTGTGAAAATTCATGCGCATGCTCAGTAAAAAGGAAAATCTTCACAGCGACGTTGACAATGACACGGACACCCCCTTTTATTATTTTCTCCGCGTAATGACCGGATACGAAAACGAGGAGCAATGTGAATTTATCGTAAAGTGCAAGTTCGTACTCGTAGTAATGATGGATTTATTATACGTACTGGCATTAAGGCGGATGAAGACGATGCAGTGCACGGAAACCGTCAATGGTGTCTGCCGGCATGCAGCCCCTCTCTCTCTCTTCCCCCCTCCGCACAAGTATGGACGCAATCAAACCATCTTGACGATAAACATAGCCCTACGTACTTCTTTCGCACAAATCATATTCTACTTCTGAAATCTCTTTTGCAACACATAATTTTTATAGAAAAACGCAGAAATTAGAAAAAAAAATCTTTTATTGCAAAAGGGGCCTGAGTGTACAATAACAGAAAAGTTGAGTGAGTTGTGTGCAAGGTTTACAAAACCGATAAAAACCGGTCAGTTTTTGTGGTTTTCAGTTTAATAAATTCAAAACCGGTAACGGGTCGGTAAACCAGAAAAACTGGTTGAAAACCGCTTGATCCAAATTGGTTTTAAACTCAAAAACGGTAAATAAAAAAAAACCGGTCGGTAAAACAGAAAAACCGGCCATTTTTCTCTAAAAAATTTGATTTCAAATTTGTCTGTTTTTTGCGGTTTACTGTAATAGTTTTTTTGGTTTTTACGAAAACCGGCCAAATTGATGCCAGCCAGTTTTTGAAGCCAGAATAGTTTCTGAAACCTTGATTGTGTGTCACGAGAATCCTCTTGTGCAGATGTTCCAACAAGCACAGATATGGCTGCTGGTAATTTCTTGAGTTTACGGAGTATCAAACCCAGTAAGCAATGTTCTGTGCTTTAGGGATGTTGTAAACCAAATGTACTACCCTTTTAAGTACATTAAAAAATAATTTATAATTTTACACATTTGAATATTTTTTTTAAATAATATGAATGGAAAAAATACCTTTTTAAATATATTAAGAGTTTAGAGATCCAGATAAGATCGAAGTAATAGTTTAGGGTGTCAAAAATGAGACAGGACAATAGTTTAGGGTGCTAGAAATGCAAAATCAAAAATTTAGGGACCTAAGATAAACCACTAATTAGTTGGATGACCGTTGGTACATTTTACTCGAAAAGAAATTATTTTGAACATTGTTTCAATCAAACATTAGAAATAAAAATTATAAAAAAAATTTAACTTACTAAGTTTAAAAATATAAAAATATATGATTAGATTTATCTTTTAAAATTCTTTATAAAATATACATATATTATTTTTAATAAATATATTTATAGAAAATAAGAGCCAAAGTTATATTTTGAAGACCTTTTGAGGACGAGCCTCAGCTCGAGTGGCAAGGTCTGCGGCTGGGAGCTTGACGCCCAACATTCGAATCCTAGGATTGACGCTGGGTTACCTCGAATTTATTCCTTAATAAGTTTCAGGTACTACCTCTTATCGTTTGATGGCAAGACAACGCCCCCGTCGTGCACTGGAGTCTGAAAGATTGCGATGATCTCTTTAAATATGTGGTCTTTATCTTATCTTTTGATGTAGTTGTATGCCTACTTTTATACGCAAATTGTGTAGGTGTGTGTTATAGTATGAATGGGTGCATGTGTGTGTACAAAGATTAGATAATACAGCTGTATTTAGTAAAAGATGCTTAAATAATGACTTATTTTTGAATCGGAGGGAGTATCTATAAACTATTGGTCCCGAAAGAAATTTAGCATGGCGACAATTAAAGATCAGATGATGAATACTTTCATGAGCTATATTAACAAAAAAATTTCTACTAGCATTGCAATTTCGCCTAGCTAGGAGGTTATCCTTTGTTATCCTACTAGCATGTTAGGCACTTTGACATCACGGAAAAATGCTAACTATGTATGGGTATGAAGGTACAGATGATGTGTATGTGGTTTCTGATCTTCTGTCAGGTCGTGGTAACTTTTGATTTGATGAAGATGCGACATACAATTGATCTGGCCTCAAATTAACACGATTCGAACTCGCAATAGCAGCACCACTTCTCTTCTGTTTATCAACTATACACACATGATTGACCTCGCCAAAAAGGCTAATTCTAGCCTGCGAATCGAAGAACACAAGCAAGAACAAAAAAGAACGCAACTCAATTACGAAATCTAAATTAAATCATAAAGTTAGAAAACCAACAAACTGTCAAACAACAAAACTATTTGAAAATAAATGAAAACTAATCAAAACCTGACCCTAATGATGGCGGCTACTGATTATATAGAGTTTAAGACGACCTTAAGAGCAAACTCTAATATTAATGGGTGTATAAAAGATACACGGTCTAAAGGTCAAAAGATAATGTCGAAGCACCCTAACAGATTTTGGACGTCGCATTGTTTCGACGATTCTTGAAAATCTAAGAAGTCTTTTTCGCACGAGAGATCCGTTGTAAATATTATCTCTTTAGCTTTTCATCTATATCTAGAACGTCTAAAACGGAGCTTGTATGAGACCGAAACATTTGTTTGAGTGCAGTCTGCTCTTAGAGTTCTAATCAGACTCGAACTCGAGTTGTTTTGATCTCTTCTGAGGTCGAACATGTGATGCTTCTGGAGAATATCTAAGTTTTTCTTCATTCTTCACTTGACTCTCTGCAATGTTTTTAATCATTATAAAATTATTAGCTAGCAATCTACATGTGGTTTCTATGTACAACTCTAGAGGCGATATATCCTGTGATTACTATCGGGTTATACAGATACATGGTCTAAAAAATAGCGAAGGGCATCTAGGTATGTGCCCCCATGATGTCTATCTTAATATTTTTTCATAGATAAATCATGCAACTCTCTCACACGCTAAATATGTACAGTATCTTAGTATATCTTTCTACATACAATATAGTTACAAACACTAGTAAACCTACTACCAAAGGAATCAAAGCGAGTCCTAAACAACCATGCAGTAGCTAGGTTCTGCTATCAACAAACGAATCAAAGCGAGTCCTAAATTAACAACCATGTCAACTGGATCTGCCAGATTATAAGCAGCTTCAGCTGGTTGAAGATTCTCGATCGGATCACACATCCACGTACCCATCGGAAAAACAGGGCCGGCCAGGGAAAAGGAAGAAGACCACAAAAAAATCTACTCCTGGAATCCCCCGGCTGCAGTAACATCTGTCGTATTGCATGTGTCTGCGACCTGAACTATAGTCGAACAGTAGTACGGTATGGAGTGCCATTGTTCACATGTCATATCAAGCGCATAACTCAACACGTATTTCTACACTGGGAACAGGGGAAATACGGAGCTTCAGCTGTATACGCGAACAGTGGGCCGGGGTGATAAATGGGAAGAGGAAACACGTGGCAGCAGAACAGGGGAGAGGTGGAGGAAGAGGACGAGGCGAGGCATTGGCTGAAGGGTATCCATCGATAGAGCACAAGTGTTCGGTGCAGTACAGCGCGAGGAAGCTGTTTAGCTGAAGGGATTAGTAGGTGCCCATAGGTGGTCCAGGCCGTGGTTGGTGGAACTCTGAAAAATTATAAGCGGATCGGACCGGTGAGAGGTTTCATTTCATGCTCTTGTTTGCGGTTAGTAGATTGATTTAAGCTGATTAATTCATGCGCTATAATTGTTCATCTACTTCTTGGTGGAGGTTGACTGTAATATATGCTACTCCTAGCTAGCTAGCTAGCTCACGCATGAACAAAGAAGCTCTATCACCTGATACGTTGGAGAATTCACATGAACAAACAAAGAAGCTCTATCACCTGATACGTTGGAGAATTCACATGAACAAAAACAAGGCACCACGAGAAGATAAAAGAATCCTCCAAGGGTGACAACACTATAGGGGAGAGAGAGAGAGAGAAGGTCGGTCATGATGTGGCTAGCTACACGCCATGGGAAAAAAAATAGAGGCGATCGAATTTTTAAAAGCTCGTGTGACCTTGACTGTTTCTGGTAGAAAACCACACAAATATACGGAGCATATCTTGTGCATGTTTGATACGCCACCATGACTTGTAGTAGAGGGAGAGAAACAAGGCAAATGACCGGAGCCCGGAGCACCGCATGCAAAAGCCCTCGCCGAGGCTGGCTTGGCAGAACCGAGAATATTTTTCCGTTTATGACGAGCTTGGCAGGCACTGGCGTAGAGAGAGCTTGGGTGGGAGAAAAAAATAGCCGATGATGGCTTGACATATATGCAACCAATCATCTGTATTACACCTCAATCCTGAATATAGAGTATTACGTCTCTGTGGCCGCCTCTGATCTTGAAAGAAAGGTATTACGCTTGTGTGGCGGCCCAACCAAGTTAGAATTTCTTGATTTTGTCATAAACTAAGCCACCTCAACGAGAAGTATGCACGAATCTCTCTCTGATACACAAATTTTAGTGTGTCAGCTATACGAAACGGCTATCGCCACCTACAGCACTCATTTAAAAATTAGTATAATTCTTCTTTGACTAAAAAATCTGTTTAAAATTTTCCTTATTTCCTTGGCTATTTTTGGCGTATACTCCCTCTAGTCCTATAATTCTTGACGTTTTAAAAAATGACACGGTCTTTAAAATGCAACTTTGGCTTCTATTTTCTCTATAAGCTTTATTTAAAAGTGGCATATGTATACTTTTATGAAAATCTGTTCATATAGTTTTCTCATTTTTAAACTTAACCATTTTAAAATTATTTATAAATTTATATTTTCAATGTTTGATCCAAGTCTTACCAAAAGGTAAAGAATTAGGTACCGGAGGAATATTTATATATTCATCTAGGCAAATATTAAATGCACCCAAAAAATAATGAACTTACGATTTAATATTGGCTATTTTTGGCGTTAACAGTTCATTATGGGTTTGTTTGTGATATACTCCCATTCTTAACTTTTAATTTCAACTTTAATCTTTCGTCTTATTCAACATACATCTTGATTTTGATTGGTAGCTGGGAGCTACTCCTGTACGGTCACTCCAATACTGCATGATGTACGCGTAATATGTCGCGGTCTCTAAAGTTGACAATTGCATGTGAGGCGCGAATGCCACAAATCGAAGCACCGTGTCATCTAAAGAAGAAAGACTTCATCTGTGTTCCGAGCCTTCTTTTCCGTTCAAAAGGAAAGAAAAAACAGGCGTTCTTTCACCACACACGCCATATTTTTTTCATCTGTGTATATGCAAGAAAAAGTTCATGCATGAATGAATTCACAAGTTTAATCTTTTTCAAAGAGTATAAATACATGATTTGGTAGTAGTCGCATGCAAGTTAGGACAGTTTGTTTGGGCGGAGTTTAGCAGTTTTTAGAAAAGTTGGTTGGTGGTTGGGCGGAGTTTAGCAGTCTTTAAAAAAGTTGGTTGGTGATCGGTTGAAAAACTAGTTGGTAGAATTTTAATGTTGGCTTTCATAACATATTTCTAGCTTCTTTGTATATCAAAATTCAGAAAAATAGTTTTGAGTGAATTTTTCAGCTTTTAGCTTAGTTCTATAAAAGATGGTTTTTAGCATTTCAAAAATGAGCTTTTCAAAAACTCTGTTTATTAGTTTTTAGCTTTTTCAACAGATACAAATAGCTGAGACGCTGAAACAATGAAAGCCCTTAAACTATTGTGTAGCACACAAGTCAGAGAAAATACATTACGACGACTTGCATCTTTGGGTGTTTCCAAGGCAAAGAAAGGACAACTTGCATATTTAATTAGAGACTAAATGAAACAAAAACAAAATAAACTTCATCAACCAGTAATCCCTAGCGTCAAAAATTGCAACAATCACATGTACTCCTACGAAGTTTCGTTCTCAACACACAGACACATCATACGCGCCGGAGAGCCGTCCACCCATCATAAATGGGGCGCAGATGTTTCACCGTCCGTCCTCGCGGCGTCCCCGGTCTCTCGTCTCCCATTTGAATTACAACTTAAATTTTACATATTTAAATTATTTTTTAATAAGATAAAATAGTCAAAATTAATATTTAAAATCAACGACGACATTAATTTAAAAATAAAAGAAGTCTATGTTTCAATTCACTTAGCAACACATATTATGTGATGCTAATATAATTTCTTTACAAAACATGTCTTATGTGTTGTAAGAAATGTGTTGCTTAGAGTCAGTCTTCTTTTAGTGTATTAATCACTATGGTTACTATCCATCGAGGGTTTTTACTGTTTCTGGTTACTGTAGAAATAAAATCTGATCCATCCATTTTTTGTATGTTGAGTATAAACAAATTGTCCACTTTTTCCTATCAACTTAAGTTTTTAAGATTTTGGTTTAACTGATTAGTGCATATAACTCAATATGTATATGAAAAAGAGTGTTACAGTATATGTGAATTGCTCAACTTTTTTTATTAATTTAAATTTTTAGAGTCAATCGATTGGTATATGGACCTCAATATTGTTCAACCGTTGATATACGTTGAAGTCACCATTTTAGGGTAGCCATGGCTAAGTCATCTTTTTCCTCATAAACGACGTGGAAGCGTTTCGATGTCACATGCAAGATTACACGTCGTCGTTTTCCTGCTGTTCTACTACTCGTACCAAGCATCTTTCAAGACTTGCATCGCAATCAGATCAAACAAGTATCTATCTCTCCATCTATCGATGGATATATATATATATATATATATATATATATATATATATATATATATCTTTGCAATGCATGCAAAGAAGAAATAAAATTACTGGTTTTTTCTTTTTGTGAGAATAGAGTAATGTATCCGCGTCAAAAGGTTAAAATTCGATGCTTTCTCGCGCACGGCATTCCCGATCTAGCAAGCTGATCTTTTTCCGAACCTAAGTATGCTCTCGATTACTTCCTCCGTCTCAAAATAATATCGTTTTAAATTTTTAAACTTCTTTTTTTTTACTATTCGTCTTATTAAAAAAATTTTAAAATATTTATTTTATTGTGAACCGACTCATTATTAGAAGTATGACTTGTTTATTTTTGTATTTTTAATTTTTTTAAATAAAATAAATAGTTAAACATTGATTTTAAAAAGAAAAAAATGATATTTATTTTGAGACAGAAAAAGTAGTTTATTTAACCACTCCGCGGCTGGTACATGTCGTCACTATCGTTCTTCTCACTGACACCCTGACCCCACCTGCCGCGTGGCCCCATCTGTCAGTGGTGACTCCAAGCAAATCCTCGTCTTGTCTGCGGGTCACCGGGTCCTTGTTTGCTCGCGTAAAATATTTGGGGACATGGCGGGGGCTCAGACGTTCCTCACAAGGTGCCGTTTGAAGGGGATTCTAAAAATCTCATGTTCATATTTAAACAAGTAAGTTTTTAACAAATTATAAAATTCTGTAGATTCTCACGAACTTAAAAATTATTTAAAATTTTCTAATACAATTGATAAAATTTTATAATTCAAACGGTTGAGATTTTCAAAATCTAGAATCCAACAATCGGATTCAAACGGGGCCAAGGCATGCCCGCGGAACAGATCTCGAAGCCGTGGGTTGCAACGTGACACGTGGCCGTTTGCGATGTGTTTGGCAGGGATAGATATTTGCCGGGGGCAGTGGCGACCGTGGACGTGGGACCGGGGCAGCTTAAATGCTGCACGCACGCGGGCACGGGCACCGCAAAGTGCCGAAATATACAATGCTACAGTAGTACATCGTATGAATGTAACCGTAGTCCATGCAGTACTTAGTATTGTTCATTCATCCGTTCCTATATGTACTTTCTTCATTCTTAATTTTTTTTCTATGTTCACAACAGAGATGAATTTAACTATATACGCACAAAAAATATATTTAAAATTATTTTTTTTTACAAATCTGACAGATAAAATCTCTTCACAGAAGACTAACGAACGAGCTTCTTTGAATATCTTAAATCTAGGCCCACAAAAACTGTTGTTAGTAATTAACAAAATATAATTATCTGAAATAAATGTATAAAATTCAAAGTAAGTTGTTGAAAAGTTGTTAGAAAACATTCCGTCGATGGCAACATGTTCCTCATTTGCTACTCGTCCTACGAAAGTGGCCCTGCAATAGAAAGTTGTTTTTATACGACGTTGCCACTGCAGAGATAGCCGATAGGAGAATTATTCATGTTCCTCATTTGCTACTCGTCCTACGAAAGTGGCCCTGCAATAGAAAGTTGTTTTTATACGACGTTGCCACTGCAGAGATAGCCGATAGGAGAATTATTTTACTCTACGAAAGTGGCCCTGCAATAGAAAGTTGTTTTTATACAACGTTGCCACTGCAGAGATAGCCGATAGGAGAATTATTTTACCTCTTAATCTCTGGGTAAGATGTTTAGACGCTGGTGAAAAATAGATGGAGCCCGTAACAAAATACAATTAGCTGAGATGAATACATGGGATTGAAAAAAGTTGTTGCAAAATAGTACAAATATATTTTGAATTGTCCGACAAATTATTTTTCGCCGATGCCACCCATCTCCTAATTTATAGGGAAAAATAAGAAATTTTAAATTTTAATATTAATATATTATTTTTTTAAATTAATATTTTTTAGACTGTAACGTTAGTACGGGTATCAGAACTATAATATTAAAATAGGTATGTTGATCTGATCATGATACATATTGATATATGTGCAGCAATATACTCATGCTTAAATTTCTGCTATAATTATTGAAGTACCAAGATAATGAATATAAAGAAAATATTTTAGAAATTTCTAATGCGCGTATCAAGTTTTAGATATAATGTATATAAACTTTAACCTTTTATTATAGTGATGAATAATGAGAAACTTATAATTTTAATTTTAATATATTATTTTTTTAATTTAATATTTTTTCTTCGATCGTAGCGTTAACACGAGCATCGGTGCTAGTTATAAAAA
>BCLG01001922.1:30871-46033 GCA_001602295.1 Zoysia matrella
GCGGTGGGAATACTAGGCCGTGCGGGGCTAGGAGGAAGGGGTTAGGGTTGTGGCAGCCTTTTTATATGGGCTGCTTGGGGGGGGGGGGCGGTGGGAATACTGAGCCGTGCGGCTATTACCGGGCCCCTACCGGGCCTTCCACCTTTCGGGCCGTGCCACGGGCCATGCTCGGCCCAGGCACGGCCCACCACACCAGGCCGTGCCGTGCCTGGGCTGAGCCAAAAGCACCGAGCCGCATGCCGGCCCAAAAGAGCCCACCTGAATGCCCAGATATAGATGAAGGGCATCCATCCATGGATCACAAGTGTTTGGTGCGGGGCTGCGGGAGGAAGCTGTGTTTAGCTGAAGGAATTAGTAGGTGATAGATGGTCCAGTGGGGTTGGTGAAACTCTCTGAAAATTTAAGCTGATCGGACCGGTGAGAGGTTTCATTCCATGTTCTTTGTTTGCGGTTAGTAGATTGATTTAAGCTGATTAGTCCATGCGCTATAATTGTTCATCAACTTCTTGGTGGCGGTTGACTGTAGTATATGCTACTCCTAGCTAGCTAGCTAGCTCACGCATGGACAAAGAAGCTCTTTCACCTGATACGTTGGAGAATTCACAAGAAGCAAAACATGGCACCAAGAGAAGATAAAAGAATCCACCAAGGGTGACGACACTATAGTATAGAGAGAGAGAGAGAGAGAGAGAGAGAGAGAGAGAGCAGGTCGGTCGTGAGGTGGCTAGCTACACGCCATGGAAAAAATAAAGAGGCGATCAAGTTTTTAAAAACTCGGTTGACTTTGACTGTTTCTTGTAGAAAATCAGATAAATATCCTCATGCATATTTGATACGCTGCCATGACTTGTAGTAGAGTATTTGGCACTCGTTGGGTACAAGTAAAGGACTGGTCACCATGGCAAGGCTAAAGTGGCCGAGAAAGTGACCACGGCCCTGGTCCAGGGTTAGCAAAACCGCGGCTTATCGCGCGGTTTTCACGAAAACCGCTCAAACTGCTTCGGTTCGGTTTGGGCGGTTTAGCGGTTTTCGAATTCAAATTTTTTTGAATTTTAAAAATTTGGTGGATTTCATAACAAAAAATATGTAAAAAAAACTAGATGAAAAATGCAACTTATTGGTTGAATCAGTTTTTAAAAATATTATGATTTTGGTGACGAAAAAATTCGAGAAAAATTGGATGAAAAATATATAACCAAACCTTATCCTCAACACCACCTCAACAGCCATTCTATCTTCTCCCCTTTTCCCGTCCGCCCGCTGTGACCGAGCGTCCGCCGCTTCACCGCGTCGTCCGCCGCCCGCACGCCAGAAACCACACTGGAGAAGCGGCTAGCCGCGCCCGCGTCGGGTGCTCCGCAAGCCGCCCGGTTGGAGCGGTTAGCCGTCTCCACCGGTAAACCACGCGATTTGCGCGGTAAGCCGCCCGATTAGCGCGGAAAGCCGTCTGATCTAGTGGGTTTTCGTGGCAGCGAAGGTGAGATGGTTGTTTTTATGTTTTTTTTTCAAATATTGGTCGATTTGTTAGCAAATTTAGAACATAGTTGGTCATTTTTAGGAATTGTTGGTTGTAAGATGTCAGATCAGTCCGATTCGGTTTGGGAGCACGGAGACAACGTGTCTCCCGGTTTCATTGTAAATATTGTAAGACCGTGAAGAGAGAGAGTGGTGTCACATGATTCAAGCAACATTTGACACATCGTGAAAGCAGCGTACTTGGGTGTCCTCATGTTCCCACGAACGTGTGGGGCTATTTTCGCCGATAGCTTGATAGAACCGCCGAGCAGAGGAAAGACCGAGCTAAACAAACCCTTAGACAGCACCAGTTTGTAGGTCGAAGAAATGTCAATGAGGAGGACGATGAGGAGATGCAGGCTGCCATGAGATTATCTAGAGAGGAGCAAGAATTTCGACAGCGTCAGCGTTCATATGGTGGTCAGTTCGAGAGTAGTGGTGTTGGTTTATCGTAAGGTGCTTTTAGTTCATCGCAGGGAGGTAGTGGGTCTGAATTGTTTGGTACGATGAGGAGGTCCGCATCACAGAGATCAGGTAATGAACGGATTCAAACTAGAATCGATACAGGTCCATGGACTGCGAAGAGCAAGCTAGCAAAGTCGACCATTGGACGCGCATGGTCAAAAAATTTTCATACAAAAGCCATCTTTGATAGAAAAGCCGATAGTTCATACTTTGTTAGCGCTATAAAGGAGAAATAGAGATGGGGTACGAGACCTTTATTTTATTGTATTACATGTTTCGTTATATGTTATCATATTTATGTCGTGTGTCATAATATTTACAGGTGAGGGCGTGCCTAGCCCAATTGAGAGAGAAATAGATGGCACATATCTTGATGCTAACGAGCAAGACATCAAGAAGGCATTCGATAAATTTAAAATAGAGTGACCGATGTACGGTGTCACGATTATGTATGACTCTTGGACTGGCCATACAAGAATGAGCTTAATAAACTTTATGATATAAGGTAATGGTGTCATATTTTTTCACAACTCATGTGATGTTACTAGACACAGCTAATCTGCAGATTTCATATTCAAGGTACGAGACATATATTTATTTTATAGCACTATTTGTTTTATTTGCAGCTATGATATTTGAACAATGAAACGGTTTTGTGTAATATTTGTTTTATTTGTACCTATAGTATTTTGAACAATAAAACATTCTTATACAAAAAATAAATAAGATATACATTGATGTAGGTGCAGAATATATTGTACAGTTTATTACAAATAATGGTTCAAATTATAAAAAAGCATGCAAGCTGTTAATAAACAAATATCCTCATATTGTCTGACAACCATATATGACCCATACAATAACCTGATGCTAAAGGCTACTGGTGAGTTTTCACAGCATAAAGCTACGATACAGTCAACTCGCAAGAGTTCTCGTTGGTTGTATAATTATAATCAGTTGCACTCTATGATGATCAATGCTATTGATGGTGAGTTGATAAGATAAAATGCAACACGTTTTGACACAAACTATATGTTTTTTTGAATATGCTTCATCAGAGAGAAAAATTTATGATATAGATAGATTTGAAGAGAAAATGCAACACAATTTTCACGGTTTTCGTCAAACCGCTCCCGAATAGTTTTTACGATACAAATGATAAGTTAAACCCTGCCCTGGTCTCGACATGTCGATAGAGATTATCACGAGTTTCCAGGCATGTCTTTCAATCTAACAGGCTTACAAGTGACTGAAGAAGTCAGGGCCCATGAGACCAAAATACCAGTACGGCAGCCGGCCAGCCCAGGGCTTGCACTGCTTTTAAAAGTGGGCCGAGTAGTAGACCTCTAGTTCAGTAGTCGTATCATAAAAACAATTCGGAAACCAAACTATATCTTGCAACGAAATTCGAAAATTTAACAAAGGCTTGTTAGCTGTTTATCGGAGTTTCTTGTAAGGACAGCAGAGAAGTGAAATCAAAGGCGACTTGTTAAGCTTTATTGCAGGGCCCGTTATATTTCTGCTTTGTATATCGAGGCTAGGAAAATTAGATGCGTGCAAATCCTGAGGCCCCAACCAAACTTATTGAACGAACTTATCTATGGCATTTTATACTTGCTGCTACAGTGAACTGATCGATGAAGTGAAGGTTCACACCAGTGGTCATGTCAAAGTATTCCAACTGGATAAGCGAGATTTTGGACCACCGCCCAAGGCTTCGTTCCATTCCGTTCTTCGCCAACGACTTCAATCAAAGCTTGGGAACAAGAATTGGTCCATGTGAACGTCTGTCAGGTAGGTTCAGGTCTTCCCACTGTGGATCATCAACTTTGGAGAAATATTTTTCAACCGCCTCCTCGTTTACTTGTTCCAACCTTGAAGGCATCCACTGAAATTAATAAAAAGGGAAAGTCAGAAGTGCTTACATCATGTGAAAATAAGGTATCAGTACTGTATGATGATCAACATTTATAAATATTAAAATGATCTGACCTTTGGGTTTCGATCTCTATCTATCAGTATAGCCCTACATCCCTGCAAGAGGATCATTTGTACCTGGAGTTATTTGCTCCACCACAGAGTAGAAAAGAAAGTGTAGCGATCTTTAATGAACATTGACCTCAAAGAAGTCTCTGCTGAAGTCACCCCGCATAACATGGCAAACCATTCTATATTCCCGGCGTAAGCATTCCCCAACAGTTTGTGTTCTCCCTTCTCTTATCTGAAACCACTCATAGAGCAAATTGTGAACTACTACTACTAAATAGATTAGAGACATGATCAGCACATGACTAGTTTAACCAAAATCAGTGGTTTCGTGGAGCTGAGGAACTTTGTGCATACTGCACAGAAATTATTAGTCCAAGAGTATGTTGTAAGAAAAGCAATTTCAGTCCACCAAGAGGATTGCATGTCAACATTTCAAAAGCTTTTGGAATGGAAAGCCTATACACCAAGTTTGTTCATCCAAAGATAGAAACAAATACAGACTCCTCTATTTACTTAGGGACACCTTTAGAATACAGTAGCTTCAGCTACATGCCATTGTGGGATATGCACTATGCAGTTCTGAACATGATAATTGTGTGGTCTATTTGTATGTGAAACCATATCAAGGGTAAATTGATCCCGTGAAATGTAACTGTCTAGAAATAATATCACATGAAGACACAAAATTGTAGACTAGACAACAGCATATGATTTTAAAGATGAGTGGTAGTTTTCAGGGATACCGATTTCAGAGAGATCTTAAGACTGGTAGGAGAAGCTTTTTTCAAGGACTGCACTGTAGCTGAAATCCATTCATCATCGAAACTTGAGGCCTCTTGCTCCTGGCACAACAAATATGAGTTTAGCAGGGCAAAATAGATTAACCACGGACCCATAGAAAGCCAGTTTACTATAAAGAAAACTCACAAGAGCTGATATGATTTCTTCAACTGTTCTTTTCGAAAAACATTTATTGATAAGTTCCAGCCTGTAGAATACAAACAAATAAAAAAAAACAAATGGATGAATTAAGGCACAACTCAGTTATTGAATTAGAGAATCTGTTTACCTATTCAAAGAACTGTTTTCTTTCAGTGTTGGATGTTGAGCAAATTGATCGATGATATTAGAAACAGGAAGAGGATCAGAAGTGTCCACCCTTTTAAGTGATTCCTCCAGCAATGGCAACCTCTGTGAAAGAAACGATGGATCAATGTGGTCAGGAACTCAGGATGCTTGTACCATTTATAAAAATATAATAAATGACAAACTGTATCAGCACCAGTGATAATTGAAAGTAAATTTCAACGATACATTGATTAAGAATGTGCCACAGGTACATGGTGATGCACAGAGTTAAGATTTGAATTGCAAATGAACCTACATTTAGAGGGACAAAATGAGTTGCCAGACCACATGCAAGCATTTCCGCGCCATCCAATCTTGCACCAGCAAGCCCAACATACTCTCCTGGAGAAAGATATAATTAACATATTAGTGAACAAGATCTCACAAAATGGCATTACCGAAAAGGAAGAACCCAATTCATTTCAACTAATTAATACATGCAACAAAAAACAATAATGACAATACGAAATTTGGTCACTTTGTTTCACATCAGTACATCTCACATCCACTTTCATATTTATATACATCAATTGCATAATTTCAAAACCAATTAAGCACAGTCATTCTAAATTTCAATAGAAAAATATGAGGATGCATGATAGTTCAGGGTCACTGTGTCACATCATTATATCTCCACGTCCACTTTCATATTTATATACATCAATTGCATAAGTTCAAAATCAATTAAGCACATGGTCATTCTAAAATTCCAATAGAAAATATGAGGT
Source organism: Zoysia matrella (assembly GCA_001602295.1). Lineage (NCBI taxonomy): Eukaryota > Viridiplantae > Streptophyta > Magnoliopsida > Poales > Poaceae > Zoysia > Zoysia matrella. The sequence goes on from BCLG01001922.1 coordinate 36,697, forward strand.
ATGACAGTTCAGGGTCGTGAAAATATCCAGGAACACCAAACAGATGAAAATGATAAAGCTAATATATGTCAGCTGAATAAAGAAGGGAGAAAAATGGTGACCATAGAACCCAGGTAATCGAGACAGAAAATAAGAAGCCCCTATATCTGGAAAGAGTCCCAGTGCAGTTTCTGGCATTGCAAAAACCTGCATGAATATTCAAAATACACGTTAAAAGAATTCAGCCCTTGAAAAGAGCATGAAAGTGCCTAATCTTGTTTTGTTTTACAATGGAACAAGACTCAAATAAACCTCAAACATGCAGATCTAAAGCAGCACCATAGCATGTAAACATTTCATGCACCCTAACTATCACCCTTCATAGATTATACCAGTAAACAATTTACAGAGGCAAGTATATACTGTATTTTCGGTGGCAACTCGAAACCTTCCATGTAATGAAACACCAGCACCTCCACCCATAACAATTCCACTAAGAAGAGAAACCTGAAATTGAATGGTTTATATGTTAGAGGCAAGAGCAATGTGCATCATCATATGTAGCATCACTTTAAAGAACACGGGTCACCTGAAGTTTGCTATATGTTGCAATGACATAATTTAACAAAAATTCAGTTCGGAAGAAATCAGCACCGTATTTCCAGCTACCTGATTTGAGGATCAGGCACAGTCAAGTCAACCAAACATGTGAAACAACACTAATTCCATATGCTTCATGATAATTGTTCAACAGGTGCAAAGGTAACGGGGAAAAGTGGAAAGAAAAAGCAATCGGGTTCAAATATTTGATGTCACAAGGTTCAGAAATACCATTGTTTATAGCCTGGGCTACTTCAGCAACATCACCTCCCGCGCAAAATGCTCTTCCTTTCCCCTGAAGGACACATGATGACTGAATTTTAGTATAAAAAATGATATCACCGAAAATAGCATCAACTGAGTGAAGAGATACTGTCATAGTGATGACCATAACAATCTAAAAAACTAACAGAAGCAAAGAGACATAGGTTGAACTGGAAAAAGTGCGGAATAAAATACGAACTACATGTAAGCACTTCCAGAGTCCAAATTTTGTCCTTAAAGAGGCCTAATGTCACAACGATTACAACAGGAATGTTCCGCATGCAGTTGAGGCGCTTCAGAAGGCAAAGGCGTAAAGATGAGCATGTGCATATTCACTGGCAGGAGGAAGTACTAATCACTCACTGCTTTTGCGGGCTATGAGTCAGGGTGTGTGGCATGTGTGCTGCTGGCAAGAGCCAGCTGTTGTAACTGGCAAGTGGGTCACGGTGGTCAGTATCATGGAGTGTACCTAAAAGGGGATTGAGGTCATGTGTAATGGGGCATCGATGATTGAATAATCAAGTTAACAGAGCATGTCATTGCCTCGATTCTTCACATGCGATATCACTTAAGTGTTTCAGCTGCTGAAGCATCATGGGTTAAAGGTAAGTTTTCAAAATGCATATTTGCCAAGCAAATGTCTTACCTCATCCACGTGATTTCAACAGTGCGAGTGGTACCTGGAGACAGTTTCTGAAATAGCAAGCTGACCAGTGCCTACTACAGTAAAAACTGAGGGGATTCCTAGGTTTAGCTGGTTACTACAGAACATGCTAAGGATTTCTTTACTCAGCAAGCTGTTGACCGAATTATTGAAGATACACATTATTCAATTTTGCAGAGCAACATCAAGCTGCTTTCCTTGAGTTCAAATACAGACTGACTCATGCCCCTGTCCTGAAGTTTCCTGAATATAGCAAGTCCTTCGGGATTGAAATAGATGCCATTGATAAAGGTATTGGAGCAGTGCTAATGCAAGATGGATATCCACTAGCCTATCTGTGTAAAGCCCTCTGCCCAAGAGATCAAAGCCTAGCTGCTTATGGGAAAGAGTGCTTGGCAATCCTACTTGCCATTGAACATTGGCGTCCATATCGAGTTCCTCATTTGTACCGACCATAAAATCTGAATACATATCACTGAACAGAGAGTCAGCACACGATTACATCAAAAGCACTCACCAAGATGATGGGGCTATATTTCAAAACTGAATACAAGCAGGGATAATTTAGCCGATCCTCTGTCCAGAAAATCACGCACAACAGCTATAGAGGTAGTGGCTTTGTCCATTTGTAAACCATCTTGGTTGGAAATATCATTCAAGGGTATATGAAAGACCAACACACAGAAGAGCTCATTGCAAATCTGTCTGTACTAGGTGATACACATCATGATTTTCCCTGAAGGATGGCTTGCTTCGATTCAAAGGCAGAATCTAGATCAGCAATAAATCAGAATTCAGATCCATGTCATAAGGATACCGTTGGCAGAGTATTGGTACAACACATCATACCACACCTAAGTGGGCATTAACGGATTGCAAAGTATCTGATCTGAGAACATGGCTTAAGGAGTGAGAGATCATGAATCAATTGTTTCAGAACAACTCAACGGGGCTCAGTAGAGAATCAAGTTACAGGCTGACAGACATCGAACAGAGAGGCAATTCTCTGTAAGTGATCAAGTTTATTTGAAACTACAGGCCTCGATTCACACCTCAGTGGCTGAACGGCAAAATCATAAGCTGGCTTTTCGTTATTATGGACCATATGAAGTTCTTGCTTAAGTTGGGGACGTTGCCTACAAACCTAAATTAACAGGAGCAGTGCATATCCATCCAGTTGTGCACATCTCTCAACTGAAGAAGGCAGTAAACCGTAGTACTACTGTTGCAGCATTTTTACCACCTGAACCTTCTACTTGCAGCAACAAAGATCACCAGATTTCCTGGATCACAAACTAGTCCAGCGCGACAATAAAGTGGGGCCTTGAATTCTGGTAAAATGGCATGGCTTACCTCTGAATCTGGCTTCCTGGGAAGACCACAGGTTCCAGCAACTGGAGTATCCAAGGTCACCAGCTCGAGTACAAGCTGATTTTTAAGGGTTGGGGGATGTCACAACCACTACCACAGAAAGGCGCCGCAAGAAGAGGAGGACTTCAGAAAGCGAAGCCGTAAAGATGAGCAAGTGTGTATTCGCTGGTGGGAGGAAGTCCTGATCACTCTGGTTAAGCAGGCTCCAAGTTAGGGTGTGTGGCTTGTGTGCAGCTGGCAATTGCCAGCTGTTGTAACTGGAATGTGGGTCATGGTTGTCAATGTCGTGGAGTGTGTTTAAAAGAAAATTGAGGTCATGTGTAACAGAGCATCGTCGAACAAGCAAGTTAACAGAACATGCCATCCCAGCAACTCGTCCCTGGATCCCGACCGCTCTTCTATTTGAATCCCCTATCCCGGCTTGCTTGCTTTCTTTCTTATCTAAATTATGTTTTGGTCGCTAACTAGTAATTATCAAAATCTGTCCCAAAATGTAAGTGTTACTGTGCACTTATATGAATGAGCAGCGTATCAATCTTCTGATTCCACTACTCGCCTAAGGGTGCTAGGGATCCTTATATATTAGGATGGAGTAGGCACTAAGTGTGAACAAGTTTTAAGAATCCATGGCTACTAGATGAACAGTAGGAAAGCATTTACATCTAAAATGCCAACAAATGGAACAAGGCACAGCATTGGTAACAAAAATTATCATTAACATGATATGGGAACGACAATCTCACACTCCAAATAAGGGCAAATATGATGCAAAGGAACCACATATTTTGATAAAATGACTTAACAACTCATTTTTCCCACAGATTGTTCCATTGTAAATTCTGACACATAAGCAACAAAAGATGGCACCAAGATAAACAAAGAGATCACCTCAACTTTCAATGTTAGAATGATGTGTCTCATATCAGAACTAGATGCAGTAAAGATAACATAGACAAAAGTAGTAGAAAGGACACAAAAAACAGAAATGCAGTTCTATCAGATACCTTCAAAATGACCAACTTAACACCATCGTCTCCCTCATACGCGGTGAAGCACCTTAAGAGTGCCCTAATCTGCAAAGCAAAAGCAAAATCATGATGCCGCCTGCTGTTCTACAAGCGAGTCTGGCCACAAATCATTAATATCACACAAGTGTAACCTTTACCGAATGTCTCTTGTAAACCATACCATTGTGGATGAGAGTGCATTCAACTGCTTTGGCCTATTCAGAATCAGCGTCCGTGTCAACCCATTTGCTTCTACCAAAACCTGGCAAATAGAGGATTGGGAAAGGAGGCTTTTAAATTAGCTGGCATAGCCCAACTATCAAACGAAACAGCAACATAGACATGATCACAAGGCAGCGCTCGGAAATTATACAGATTGGAAGCTTGACGACAATGATGTATTGGAACACAATTAAGGAACACCACTCGGTGGCGTGAATTGTGAACTGCGATGTGTGTGTGTGGGTGGGGGGGGGGGGGGGTAGCTTATGATCACTGGCGGACCCAAGGTGCCCGGGCTCCTGCTCACGCTCAGTGCTAGTGAACCGCTTCTTCAGTCTTGTGCCGTTGGCTGTCCATACGCGTATGGTGCCTTGTGGATTTAGGAACATAGCTGAACGTCACAGCTTAACCATCACGTTCTGTATTAGACTAGCATCTACCTGGTTGGCTGCTCTGCTCGGCGGCACCTAGATTGTGACTCCAATAAATCAATTAAATCTCAAGGACACTTCTGCTCAACGAATGGCATAAGAAACGGAGTCTCAGCCAAACTTATTGATATTTCCTCTTAAGTTTTACTGAATACTTGTGCACTATTGACATTTGACAGGTTGTTTGATTATCTGTTCGTAAATGGACCAGTCACCGGTGCCCTAGCTATTTGCTTATCTATGGTCAGGTGACTCAGGTCTTTTGAAATGAGACGTTTCTTGATTGACATAAGAAATCAACTTCATGAACGTGATGGTTGCTAAATTGAAAGGGAACTATTTAAATCAGTTGATGAAGCTGTTATTTTTTCCATTATTTGAAGACTAAGAATCAGAAAAATACAATTATTTTGTACCTGTAAACTTGCATAATGTCTCATTTGGATAATTATTGTAATTTTTGGTGATAGATTGCTATCGATATTTTTTTAATATATTGAATGATTCTAGTTTCAAAAATATTACAGTTATCATCTGTTCTTATGTTAGTGATTGATATATTTGCGTGACCTTATTATCTGTTGCGCCCAGGCTCCACAAAATTTGTGCAGGCGGGAGAACCGTTCCATGATTGTTCGCATAAACTTCACAAAACTAAACTAATTTGATTTTAGAGCTAAACACGGACATGAGAAGAGTCTTCTTCGATCCAAGTCCAAGCTACGCGCAGAGCCACCCAACCGAGCAGAATCGATCGAGCAGCATCAAGCAGAAAAACGGCGACGGCAAGGGAAGGGAACCCAACCGAAGGCGGGCAAACGAACAGGACTAGACTCGAACGCGAGGGAGGAAGCGGAGGCGGACCTGGTCGGAGTCCGCGCCGCCGGCAGGGCGTGAGGCCATCTCGTCGTCCTGGTCGGGGAGGCGGTCCGGCGCCTCGGGGCAACCTGATGCTTCCGAGCCGTGGAGGGCAACGAGCAGCCGGAGAAAGACGACTAGAGAAGTCCAGACCAGACCAGGGATCAGGTCACACGGAAAACAAGGGGAGCACGACGGCCGTTGCAGGAAGATTACGGGATCAAGGAAAACAACCCACAAGTGTCCATGACTGGTGGGCCAACATCCTAGTTGAAAAGCATGGCACGCCCGCCAGAGGAGCATTGCGGCGGCTGAGGCTTATACGGAACCAGTCTGCATCTTTCCCTTGCTGCAACAGGCTTGACAAAAACCAAGCAGCAAGCTCAGCAATTCATCCAATCGGGCCTCTCCTTTCAAATACGAAATTTTTTTCTGTTTTCTACATTTTATTTACCTGTGAAATTAAACTTATTATTATGAAATTTCTGTAAAATTAATATGAAATTCTTGCGTTCAGAGACCTCAATGGGCATAAGTTTTCTGATAAGTTACTCCGTCCCAAATGATGTCTGAAATTTCGGTCAGATCTATCAAAAAAAGATCATTACATAAGGTCTTCTTTGAAATGCAAATTTTTTTTCTGTTTTCTGTATTTTTCTTATAAAATTAAACTGATTTTGAGATTCCTGCATTCCAAAAGAGGACTAACCCTTATGGCTATCAGTGAAACAGGATCAGAGATTGCCACATGCACAAAACAAGATCCATCAGACCAGCAACAATAGACAAGATTGCACACATAATCAACATACCAGAGCAGAAGTCGATCTGGTTTCCAAATTGAAATCAATGCATTAAGTAAATTCATGATCCATAGCAGAGAACAGTATACTAATTAACTAGCCTAGGAGGTGAAGATAGCGTCAGGCATCCTGACATGGCTCGTGTTAGGGGACTGCCTGACTCATTTTAAGAGGGCGACAACGACTACAGCATTACAACCCGCGGCTAAAATTAAATTAATCTTACTAAGGAATGAAAAACAGCAGGTGAGACCATGAACCTAAATCTCCTAGCCAGCTTAGCTATAGTAGATACACCGTTACTGATGATACCGCAGACGATGCAAAGCAGACACCGCTGCGCATAAACAACCATCATCATCAACTTCCTCAGCCCAACCAGAAATGGGGCACCCTAAGTTCAGCATTGTTAGTTCGACATCATCTTCATGTCAGAGTCGTGCCTGTTCTGCTGGTGTGCGGCGAGCGACCAGCCACCGGAGGCATATGAAGGGGGCATGTGCTGGTGCTGCTGAGGGTGCTGGTGCTGGCCCGAGTGGTTGTGGGGCATCACGATATGGTTCATTGGGCTGCCAGAATCATCAGATGATCCGCTGGAAGTGCCCTCTGATGGTGGGCTGGTGGCCACAGGAGCTGGCACAAAGGGAGCAACCTGTGGAGGAGCGGACATTGGTTCAACCTTCTTTGCTTCCACTGGCTTTGATTTCTTACCCTCTGCAATGAAACTGGCCACCACAACCTAATGCAAAACAAAAACAACAGAAGTATCAAGTGATCAGTATTATGAAGCAATTGAGTGTATGCCAGTTTGGAGGAAGAGGACCCACAAACCTGGACAGGAGTTGCAGCCAAAAGCATACCAGCTACACATCCTCCAAGCACTCGGCCATCAGATCCTGCAAGTGCAACACTCAAACCACCAGTTCTGCTGCGAGTGTCACCATCCTCCGCAAGCAAGAACGAACCAGATAGAGAGATGATCTCAAAGCGACCCTGCACAGAAAATTATTTCAACAACATGCTTAACTTGTTTAGTTAATTACTAAGTAAAATATTAGTTTCACAAATTGTAGATTAAAGTTGCAGCCTAGTTAAAATCTAACAAAAATAGCGGGGGACTCTACGAGAGTAAATTTTAGTATTACAGACCTCTTATCAATCACTACTGGATTTATTTCTGTGCATAGACTTCATCCATTAACAACAACACATCGTAACGACAGAACTACTGAATGAATTATAAGACCAATTATTGTGTCTGTGAATCCTAGATTCAAAGAATCCAATCCAGACAAAGGATCCAACAACAATACTAGATATGCTTTAACCAAACGCCATAATGGCCGTGCTTCCCACCAACTAGGTAGCACTGCATCAACTAGCCAAATTGTTGGTTGAAGTTTTTTTGAGGAAAGGAGTGGAAGCATTGATGAAGCAGTGCCATTCTACAGAACATTGGAGAAGGCCCTAGGAGATTAAGTTGTCACTCAGACGCATACATGAACACATGTTTCAATCAGTCATTAAAGTTATCTTAAACAGAGGTAACAGCATTAAGCAAATGCCAGAATCTTATTCAGAGACTCATAACTCTAGAAAAATAGACTACAGTACCTCATAAGTAACTAATCCACCAGATGTAGCTGATTGCCGGAGCGTTACATTGCTAATTGCACCATTTGCAGAGAGAATGCAGACAGTGCGAGGACCTTGTTGTGAGAAGGTCATTATTTTTGAAGCAACATCCTGTCAGGCAAGAGGCAGACAGATCGGACCAGAAATACAAGCTCTAAACCACTGATATAAATGAAAATAACAAGCATCATAGCCAGAAAGCCGGCGTCAAAATAAAGCATGCACAACTAATGAATGATATGGTATTACTAACAACTAGTAGTTGCTAATTGCAAATGCAGACTAATGAACAGATAATTCATAAGCCGGCATGAACATGGAAGATGCACAAAATTACTCCACTTTGAACACTGTTAAAGTAAATGTAGGAGTAGATAAATAGTATAGTACTAATAATCATTCAGATATCCACCAAATCAAAAAAATTGTACTCCTAGATAAATAGTTACTGTGGAGCAGAATTAACAGATAATTATAGCTGCTTTAGACACGCTAGCACCAGGAGCAACCCTCAGTTTTTGCTCACTCATACTCGGACCCTCCGTGTAGTACACCGTACCACAACCACAAAGCCCAGGTTTCATGGTTGCACGGCTGTAGCACGACTAGACCATCCACCTATCCATGGGTCGGTCAGTCAGGAGTGCATCACCCACTAGTGTCGTACACGCCCGCCACCGCTGACCGTGGGGTCGGTCAACTGACAGAAGTGCTGCTGGGAATCTGACGGACACCCACGAGAGCCCGCAATCTGCCGGGATCCACAACAGCATGGCAGAACAACCCCGGTCACAGGTCACCGCAGCCGCGACTTGGCGAGACGGCCGACACCCCCGGCTTTGCACGAACTCGCAGATCCACACCACGGCGAGCACCATTGATGCAGAAAAAAGCTTTGAACCGAGATCTGAGGATCTTACCTCCCCGGCCTTGACGGTGAGGATGTGCGGAGTGAACGCGATGCCCCACGAACCTGCACGGGAGGAACCACGTCAACGCCGAAAGGTGGGTGAGATTTTGACCGGGACGGCGGGGCGCGCAAGACGCGGCGGCAAACGGAAGCAGGATCGACGTACCCAGGGCTTCGAACTGCTTCTTCTTGCCGGAGCCGGGGGGCCGGCCGCGGCGCTTTGCGTTGGGATCCGACGGCGGGCTGCTGATGGAGAACCCATGCGGCGCCTGCTGGCCCTGGGGGGGCGCGGCGCCGCCGGCGGAGGCGGAGGAGATAGGCGCCAGCGCGAGCGCCATGCTCCCGTCGGGCGCGTACTTGCGCGGCCGCCCGCGCTTCTTCCGCATCAGCTCGCCCATGCCCAGCACGTTGCCGCCTTGCGGCGGCGGCGGGGCGTACAGCATGGGCATCGCGTGGTAGTGCTGCTGCTGCTGCTCCCCGGGCGGCTTCCCTGCCATCTGGTCGAACGACAGCCGCATGCCGCCGGGCATGGTTGCGCCCGGCGCCGGCGCGAACGGCGACGGCGGTTGCTGGTGCTGCTGCTGCTGCGGTGG
>BCLG01001922.1:47854-64416 GCA_001602295.1 Zoysia matrella
TATTTTAAAAATTACTAAATTTCATATATTTTGATATAATTTGATTTATCATTAGAGTTATTTGAATCATAACTTAAAATTTTACACATTCGAGTAAATTTTTTGAATAAGATGAATGATCAAAGTTAATTGTAAAAGTCAACGGCGACATTATTTAAAAAATGGATAGAGTATCTATTTAAGTCCCACGTGATTTTTAAAAATATAGTATGGATTAATATTGTATAAGTCATTGTATGATAATTCAAATTTTAGTAGGCGCTAAAAATGTGTTTGCATTGAATGATACTAGTAAGTTCGGTTTGCCTCCTTCAAAATTCCTGATGAACCGTATATAAAAGGTGGGTTTTCATAAACAAAACCCTCAAGTTGTGTTTTTTTTCAAGAACATGTGTTTTCATTAAGTAGAATATGAGACTGCAACACCCCCCCCCCCCCTCTCAATTACAGGTTCTATTACATAAACCCCTTCAAACTGTAGATGAAGGGATCCAATTGAAATGGTATTTGAATGGTTTGAGGTGGATAGGATCTTGATTTACTTAACAGTAGAGACGGGAGTAAAGGAGGATGATCTGAACAGATTTAAAATAGATGTGAATCGAGTTCTTTCGTCCATTCGTATGAGATTCCTCTTGAGTATTCTATCATTTATTAAATTGGTGTCACTGTTGACTTCTAAAACAACATCGAGTATTCATCATATTCAAAAAACTTGATGCCTATAATATAGTTTGTTAAAATTTATTATATCTTTAAAATTATTTGAATCACAACTTATAAATTTTGAAATTTAAATTATTTTTTGAATAAGATAGATAATCAAGTTTATATTAGAAATCAACGTCGGCAATAATTTAGGAACAGACGAAGTATTCATTAACAATGGGAAATAGTTTTGGGTCGGGACGATGACCTACTCTCTCAGTTTTTAAAATGATGTCGCAGTTGATTTTTACAATTAACTTTAACCATTCGTCTTATTAAAAAATTGCTCAAATGTGTAAATTTTAAGTTGTGATGCAAATAACTCTAATGATAAATCAAATTATATCAAAATATATGAAATTTATCAATTTTTTTGAATAAAATAAATAGCCAAAGTTAAATTTAAAAATTGACGATGATATCAATTAAAAAACGGAGGGAGTATACAACAAGGAGAGTAAAAAGTTTTTTTTATTTTGGATGTTGAACAGTAGTCACAAGAGAATATAAACAGATTGGAAGAGATAGTGTAATGATCACGCAAGAGAGGCATAGGAGAAACCAACGTATCTCTCTCGTTTTTAAGATTAGAATTCGCAGTCATTTATCATTCCGCGTGAGAAAGTCAAAAGTTTAGTGTCTTTATTGTTTCACATAAGAACAATCTAATTCTAGGTGTGTTTGATTGCAACCTTTAATTACTTTAGCAAATATTGGTGCGCCTTCAAAATTTGATTAGTATTTGCTTTGGAGCCAAAAATTGGAAAGCCAAATGAAATTTGACAATGTCTGTAAGAAACCTTAGCGTCAACTCGGACGAGCAATCTGCTCTTGCGCCATTGCTTCTTCGCCTGTTGGAGCAACGTGTCCACTCAACAATGGCTACAGGAGTTACGAATTTGTTGATTAGTTAGATTTAAACTATTTTATTACTCAAATGAGATCTTATTTGATAAGATTTTACGCTTAAATATTTTTTATGTCATATAAATCTCACATGTCATCAAAACACTTTTTTACCAATAAATTGGTAATATAAGAAATTTGATAAAATCATGATCCAAACAACATCATTTTAATATATTTTAGTATCGTCCACTTAGTTTGGTAACTCTAAACTTTGGTAAGTTAATCCAAACACACTTTTAGTGATCGAATATCTGGTATAAAATCTTTTTAATTATAAATTGACACGGTTGATTTTTAATATTATCTTTTATCATTTATTTTTTTAAAAATATAATGAATACTTATATTTTATTAAAATATGAAGTAATTTGAATCACGACTAATATCACGGAGGAAACCAATGTAACCACGGATGCGGCTTCTCTCCTGATCTCTCCTCCCATGCCTCTCTTAACAGCTGTCAAATTCTGATTGGTTTCGTCTTTTTAAGTGGACCCAGCTCAAACGGAATGAATGACGGCAGCTTGGGGTTGCTTCTGAGTTCTGTCGTTGGTAGAGAACAGGAGATAATGGAGGCCAACCATCGCCTCCGACCACGGAGTCCCGCAGACCGAACAACCATTTGCATACGGAGAGCTATACCGCCATCGCCTGCGTGCTTAGCGACGATGAGCCGCCGCCGCCGGGTCCGTGCTCGACCACGGCGAGCCACCTGCCTGCGTGTCCACGGAGACCCGCTGCTGTCGCATCCATGTTCGGTCACCGCAAGTCACCCCTGTCGCCTGCTTCCTCAGCCATGGACAGCCGTTGCATCGCGTCAGTGCTCGCGGCCTCGGCGAACCACCACCGTTGCTTCCGTGCTCGTCCACGGCGAGCCGCCCCCGTCGCCCCTGCTGTCTCGGCCACGGCAAGTCGCTGTCGTCGTGTCCCATGCCTGGCCATGGCGAGCTGTCCTTGTCGCATGCTTGCTTGTCGACGGAACGAAGAACCGTTGCTGTCGCGTCCGTGCTCGACCATGGCGAACCACTGCCGTCGCGTCCCGTGCTCGAGCACGCAAGCCGCCGCCGTCGCGTCCGTGCTCGGCCACAGCAAACCGCCGCCATCGCGTCCGTGTGCGGCCACGGCGAGCTGTCGCCGTCGCGTCCCATGCTCGGCCATGGCGAGCTGTTGCCGTCGCAACTGTGCTTGTCCACGGCTCACCTTCGTGCTTGGCCACGACTGTGGAGCTGTGAAGCAGTGGAGGATTTTTTTCGATTGGAGTTGTGGATGATTTGGACGCAGCAAGCCAGCAACTGAGGAAGATGCGTTGGCAGTTGGCCCTCGGGCCGTTTGTTAACACCGTGATCATCCATGTAACCACACTGTTTGCCGCGGCTAGCTTGCTACAGCTAGTTGTACTGGTATTAATTGATGCGTAATTAAGAAATGATTTGTCTTTTTCGGCGTGCTGTGGCGGTAGGAATCAATCGGTCGGAGGGCCAATTGTTTTCCCTTTTCTTCCGTGTTTTCTTTTGCTTTCGCCTGCCTCTCTTTTCTCATCCGTCTTCTCTCTTTTGTTTTTTTTTAAATCTCGCGTGCTGGGAAAAAAGGGTGCCGTCTTTGCCTCTTTGGACGGACACGGAACGGTACAATACTTCCGGGTCCGCGTGGCAGAGATAGGTCGAGCGCGGGTAGCACGTGACCGAGATGGACGCGCCCGCGGAGATGGAAACGGACGGGGGCTGGCTAGTGGGTCCGGGCCGACCAGGAGGCCACGATTCCCGGGAGCGTCACGTGACCACGCGGGGCGAGGAACACGTGCGGGCCCCACGAAGGGGTTCGGTTTCGGAGGATGCGGGGGAGCAGGGAGCGTTCCCGCGTCGATTGCCCAGCCGCTGCTAGGCAGGGCCCACGCTGGGACAGGCGGGAGGAATCGATTGACAGATCGCGCTGCTGTGCTGGGAACTTGGGACGGGAAATGGGATATTTCGCGCGCGGCCGGGGTGGTCGGGGGCGCCGCCGGAGAAAAAGCCGGCCGCCCACGCACACAGCACAACCAGCTAGGCCTCCTGTATGTATACGGTACACCAGGAGTACTAGTACTTCGTACTTGTTGGGTACTGTACTTCAAATATTTATAGACTCGGTCTCTATATAAATACTCATTTACAAACCACGGCACGTGTCCCGTCTACTGCCCATGAATGATCACATTCCGTCAAAAACATCTCGACCTCAGGCATCGTAACCGCGCAAACATCTAAGTCTAACCGATGAAAGATCAAAGTTACACGACAATAAAATTTAGCCCACCAACTATTAAAAGCCAATGCTCCGACTCGACCCCTGAGGGTCGAGCATCGTTTTAGCAACCAACTACTGACAGCCACAGAGATTTTTGATAATATACAGTAGAAGGTAAATCAACTGTACCGAGAGGTAAAGCATTTCAGAAGTTGGTAAAGCAGCCAAATAATCGGTAAAGCAAGATGAAAAAATATTATTTGTCCCTCACGACTAAACAAAAAGACATACGAAAGACACCGGCCAATTGTATCGGTGTTAGTGGGCGTCAAGCGACTAACTCAGATGACAATCGATGCCTTACCTAGCGGAGGTCCAGCAGATTCCGTAGGCGTCAAGTTGGTGCTCCCGGTGTGACCTTAAAAAAGGGGTACTCTGAGGTATTAGATGAGCGAGAGAGTGCAAGACAAGATAGAACAAGAGAAGAAAAAAGAAGAGAATAAGTGAAGTGAAATTAACCAAGTTGTATTCAAGCCACCTCACTGAAACCACATCTACCCACACGAGGTAGGGTTTTTGGATCGAGCCAAGGCCCTTCTGTATTGTATGTTCTTAAGTTCATACCATTTGATCTCTCTCTTCTCTGTACGTAGGGTATTATGCTTCTCGACGGCCTGAACCAGGTTAATCTTTGAGTCTCTTTCATACATTAGGCCATTCGAATACAAATAGCGCACAAATACTTTATCCGATTACATAAATTTTACTGTATTAATAGTCAAAACACCGACAGTTGGCGCGCCAGGAAAGGGGTTTTCGTTGTACGTTTTCGCTTCGCTTTTCGATGACTTCGATTTTTTGCTTTGGTGGAAGAGTCCTCGATCTCTCGCCTGTTCTTCGGGGGTTTTGCCGTTGCCATCACTCAGTGACAACGGTGGCGACGCTTCACCTTCGTTGTTAGCCAGACCTTTCACTTCGGAAGCCTGGATTTCGTTGCTGACAACGGCGGCGAGCTTCACTTTCAGACCCTGCGCAAGCGGCGTTTGCCTCGCCGTCGTTCACCTCATCGTCTACCTCATGATGTGTTGGCCCATGACCCGTCCCGTGAGTGCTTCATGCTACTGCCTAACAAGGCTGCGGAGGTCGATACCCTCCGCCAAGGCTCTTGACGATGACTCTTCTCCGCATCGTCGCACTCTTTCTGTTATCAAAGACGCTCTTCGGCGCAAGCTTGCGTCCGAGGGAGATGGCTAGGGCAAGGGTGACGCTGCGACGAGCGGTGGCGCTCGAGCCTGAGCCCGGTCCACTTATCAGCAGATAATGAACGGCGGCATGCCCTCCTTCGACACGCTGTATGAGAATTTGGCAGCTACGGCTTATGTCCTCTACGAGCCCGCGACATCCAACAATCCCATGCTCAAGGCAACCTACTACAGTCTACACGTATACCTCGACGGCGCGCTTCAACAACCTGAACTCTCGCTTCGTCACATGATCGACGAGCGAAAGCAAGCCAGAAGCGAGTGCTTCCCCGAGTCCAGGCGAGAGCGGTCTCCCAACCGTCGTCGCCGTCGGTGTAGCTATGACCATGTTCGAAGCCTCAGTCCTGATGAGGTCGGGCCCCGAGCGTTCGGGTCCTACATCTGGAGAGCACCTTTTCCTCAGAGATTCCGCACTCCGACCAACATCGTCTGATACACTGGTGAGACCAACCCTGCCCACTGGCTCGAGGATTATCGTCTTGTATACAGAACTGGTGGTGCCGACAACCTATTCGTTATCCAGTACCTGCCACTCTTCCTGTTCGATTTGGTCAGGGGTGGCTCGAGCATCTTCTTAGAGATAGCATCCACGATTGGTTCGATCTCCGCCACGCTTTCATCGGTAACTTTCAGGGGACCTATACCCGCTCGGGTAACTCCTGAGATCTGAAGACGTACAAGCAAAACCTCTGTGAATCGCTCCGCGACTAAATTCAGCGCTTTTCGCGTAAGGGAAATGAGCTACCCGACGTGAGCGACGTCGACGACATCAACGCGTTCACCTGCAGCACGACGTCCAAAGCGCTCGTCCACAACATGGGGTGTAAAAACCCTCGGACGACGCGTGCCCTTCTCGACATCACCACTACCTTCGCCATCGGGGAGAAGGCTGTCCAAGCCAACTTCGACCGTGATCGGATCAGAGACAAGGAGAAGTCCAAGGCCGATCGCAAGAACGACAACCACTCTGACCGACGCTCCGACTGCAGGGACAGTCGAGACGGGGGCGGCTTGAGTAGCAAGAAGCAGAAGAACCATCGACATGACAAGGAGTTCGTGGGCGTCATCGAGCGGCTGCTCCAACCTCAAGCAAAGAAGCCGATCGACCACAACAACCACTTCGAAAAGATGCTCGACAAGATCTGCGCCAGCCACGCAACCCCCGTCAAGCCCACCTTACAAGATTGCCACCTCATGCGAGCTTTCTACCGAGGTCATTTCTGACCTGACTCCGGTCAGCCTCAAAATTCCAACCCTCCCGCGAAGGAGGCCGAAGGTAACGCCGACAACGCCTTTCCTGAGTCGAAAGACTCCCTGATGATCCTCGACAAGCCAGTGACTTACGAGTCACGGCGCCACCAGAAGCGGACGTGGTGGGGGGTCAATCTCACCGACCTCGCTGTGCCCACCTACCTCAAGTGGTCGGAGGCGCTGATCATCTTCGACAGATCCGACCACCCCGACTACGTGTCTCAGCCGGGGCGCCTGCCCTTGGTGCTTGATCCGATAATCGGCACCACACGTCTAACCAAGATCTTCATGGATGGAGGCAGCGTCCTCAACATCCTCTACATCGAAGCTCTCAGAGTCCGACCTCCACCCGAGCAACGTTCCATTTCATGGTGTCCTCGGGGTAGTGCGGTGCCCTTGGCTCGGATCATCTTGCCAGTTAGCTTCGGCGACCGCAACAACTTCAAGATGAAGAAGCTCATCTTTGAAGTGGTCGACTTCTCTGACGTCTACCACGCCATCCTCGATCGACCCGCCTATGCCAAGTTCATGGCCGTCCCCAGTTACGTCTACCTCAAGCTCAAGATGTCGGGGCCCAAAGACATCATTACTGTAACATCTCGCTTCAAGCACGCTCTTGCCTGCTAGCAAGAAAGCTATGAGCTGGCCGTCGCTCTCGCAGGGTCGGCCCAACTGGAAGAGGTCCGCAAGTCCCAGGTGCCGACAGCAACTCTCAACTCTAAGCCTTCAACTTCTACATCTTTCGAGCCGGCCGACGACTCCAAGAAGATCCTCCTTGACAGCATTGACCCGACCAAGAATGCCAGGATCGAGACAGCGCTTTCTGACATATAGGAAAGCACGCTCGTCAACTTTTTCATCTGAAATCGGGATGTCTTCGCCTGGGCACCGTCTGATATGTCAAGCATCCCGAGGGAGGTCGCTGAGCATCATTCTCGGCTCTCGACCGGTGAAGCAACAACTCCGACGCTTCGACGACGAGAAGCGTCGCGTCATTGGGGAGGAGATCGCCAAGTTGCTTGATGCTAAGTTCATCAAAGAGGTCTACCACCCTGAGTGGCTGGCCAACCCTGTAATGGTTAAGAAGAAGAATGAGAAATAGATAATTTGCGTTGATTACACGAGTCTCAACAAAGCATGCCCAAAGGATCCATTTCCTTTGCCGCGCATAGATTAGGTGGTCGATTCCACCGCCGGCTGCGAAACTCTTAACTTTCTTGATGCGTACTCCGGGTACCATCAGATATCTATGTGCGGCTCCAACCAGCCGGCTACGTCGTTCATTAGGTCCTTCGGCTCGTTCTGCTACGTCACCATGCCCTATGGCCTCAAGAATGCTGGCGCCACGTATCAGCGCTGCATGCAGAAGTGCTTTCACGATCAGCTAGGTCGAAATCTGGAGGTCTACGTCGACGATATCGTCATCAAGACTCGACAAGCGGCCGGTCTCATTGAGGACCTGCAGGAAACCTTCGTCAACCTCCGAAAGTCTCGCATTAAGCTCAACCCTAAGAAGTGCGTCTTTGGAGTCCCCACCGGCAAGCTCCTCGAGTTCGTCATTTTTGAGCGCGGCATCGAAGCCAATCCCGAGGTGATCGCTGCCATCCGCAACCTCGGGCCCATCAACAACGTCAAAGGAGTCAAGAAGCTCACTGGGTGCCTAGCGGCCCTCAGCCGTTTCATCTCTCGACTGGATGAGAAGGACATGCCTTTTTACCAACTCCTTCGAAAGTCCGACCGCTTCACCTATACCGCCGAGGCCGCCTTTGAGCAACTGAAGACTATGCTGTCTTCTCTGCCAGTCTAAACCTCGCCGACCCTTGGTGAGCCACTACAACTCTACATTTCCGCAAGCACTAAGGTTGTCAGCACTGTCCTCGTCGTCGAGCGACCGGAGTAGGGTCGGGCCTTGAAGGTTCAGAGGCCCGGCTACTTCATCAGCGAGGTGCTCATTGACGCCAAGACAAGGTATACTCAATTGGAGAAGCTACTCTACGCGATTCTCATCACCAGCCGCAAGCTTCGCCACTACTTCGACAGCCACTCCATCTGAGTGGTGACGAGCTTCCCTTCTCGTGAAGATCATCAATGGCAAAGACGTGGTTGGGCGCATCGTCACGTGGGCTATAGAGCTCATGGGCCACAACATCACCTACGTGCCTCGGCAAGCCATCAAGTCGCAGACCCTCACCGACTTCATCGCTGAGTGGACTGAGGCACAAGAACCACTAGATCCCGCTGACCTCGAGCACTGGACTATGTTCTTCGACGGCTCTTGCTGGCTGAAGGGCTCGGGGCTGGCGGCGTTCTCATCTTTCTCAAGGGAGACAAGTTCTGGTATGTACTGTAGATCCACTTCCGTGCCTCCAACAACGCTGTAGAATATGAAGCCTTGCTACATGACATTCGAATAGCCATCACCCTCGACATCCGACGGCTCTACATCAAGGGCGACTTCGAGCTCGTCGTAAATCAAGTCATGAAGATATCAAGCTGTCGAGACCCCAAGATGTAGGATTACTGCTAGAAAGTTCACAAGCTCGAAGACAAGTTCGACGGGCTTGAGCTCCATCACGTTCTACGTCGCGACAACGAAGCAGCTGACACCCTCGCCCGGATGGCCTCGGGGCGGGATCCGGTCCTTGATGACGTCTTCCTCAAAGTCCTCTCCAAGCCAACGATCAAGCTCAAAGATGATGCCACCGACCTGCAGGTCGAGATGACAGTCGACAAGCAGACTCTGACCCCTGGGGTAGGAAATATGGCCATCATCTTCGACTGGTCACAGGATATCTACGCCTTTCTACAAGACGACACATTTCCAGCCGACACCAATGAGGCCCGACAGGTCTCGTAGCGAGCCAAGGCCTACGTCATCATCGATGATGAACTCTACAAGCGTAGGGTCTCCATCTCCTCGACGACATTCACTCAGGCATTTGCGAGCATCACGCCGCTTCGAGGATCTTGGTTGGGAAAGTTTTTCGTCAAGGGTTTTACTAGCCCACAGCAGTCTCCGACGCCGAAAAACTCGTTCGCTCTCGCAAAGGATGTCAGTTCTACGCTTGACAGACACATCTGCCGGCCCAGGAGCTCCAGACGATTTTGATCACATGGCCCTTTGCGGTCTGGGGACTCGATGTCCTCAAGCCTTTCTGACCAGCACTCGGGGCTTCACCCACCTCTTCGTTGCCGTCGACATGTTCATCAAGTGGATCGAGGCAAATCCGACCCCCTGCATCAGCTCCGCTCGGACTGTTGAGTTCATCTGCGACATCGTCTGCGACTTTGGAGTGCTACACTCCATCATCACCGACAACGATACACAGTTTACCGGTCACGTCTTCCAGGAATTTTGCGAGGAGTACCACATCAGGCTTGACTTTGCCTCCGTCGCCTATCCGAGGACCAACGGTCAGGTCGAGCGTGCCAATGGGATGGGGCTGCAAGGATTGATGCCTCGGATCTACGATTTCGTTAGGCAAGTGGCCGGGCGGTGGGTTAAAGAACTCCCGTCCGTGTTGTGGGGCTTACAAACGACCCTCAACAGAACTATAGGGTTCACCCCCTTCTTCATGACTTTCGGAGCGGAAGCTGTGCTGCCGACCGACCTCGACTATGACTCCCCGAGGGTCCGAGCCTACGATGTAGAAAGGTCGGAAGCGGTGCGGCAAGACGCCTTGGATCAGCTGCACGAAGCGCATGACGTCGCCATTCTACGGTCGGCCAAGTACCAGCAAAGTCTACGATAACTGCACGCTTGGCGCGTCTAGAGTCGGACCTTCAACGTCGACGATCTTGTGCTCAAGAGAGTGCAAGACAAGACCGACCACCACAAGCTATCACCCCCATGGGAGGGTCTTTATGTAATCAAGCGGGTCTTAATGCTCGACGCGTACAAGTTAGTGACCGAGAGCGGCAGGGAGCTAGCCCATGCCTAGAAATTTGAGAACTTACATCGTTTCTACACATAATAAAATCAGCTACGTTTCTATGCATTTTCTTTTTTCACTAACTTTGTTTTGGCAGTGAAGCATAGCCAACTCGTCTACCCTTCACTACCCGGGGGCTAATCTCAAAGTCCTCACTTGAGGGCCGGAACGATCGACCCCTTCGCATTCGACCCCTCAGGCTTCGCGCCTCGTTCCCACGTTCTAAGGCTCCGTGCCTTCGCCTCAACAAGGCTCCACGCCTCGTTCCTACGTTCTAAGGCTTCGCTCCTCCCTCGGTTTCCTCGGGGCCCGACCCCCGAACCACGCCGAGTGGGTGACCCTCAGATGTGCCAACTTATGAAAGCGCACTTGTTTAAGTTTTTTTCGCGGCTAACGATCCGACCAGGCGTTGGTGATGCTCTACGGCTGTATCGAGCCCGACACTTGACCCTACGAACTATATCTGACCCAATCGCTTGATCAACGCCCAACGGAACTTGAAAAATGTTAAGTGTGAAGAACTGAAACACAGAAGAGGGTCAGAAACTTGCATATTTACACATCATCTAAAAGTATTCATTACACAGTCGGATACAAAAGACTACAGCTTCCTACAGATAACTAAGGACGCCACTGCTGCACGTGGGGCAGGTGGCCGAAACTGCTCTCGGAGAAGTTTTGGCCTGTTAAGTCAACGACGACCTCCCGCGTTGACGGCTGCATCTCGGCCTCGAGCGCCCTCATCTCCTCCTCCGACAACCCGAAAGCAAAACCGTCGACGATCCGGCTGAAGTCTGCGTCAAGGTAGTGGCAGCGGGTCAGCGTCAGGGTCAGCGAGGCCCTGTCCTCAAGCGCCGTCATCACCTCGACTTCGATGATGCCCGGGAGCTGCTGCAGCATATGCCTCACGAACTCCGTCGAGAGGGAGTTCTCATGCATGCCAGCGAAGATCCGATGGAGTAAGCGTCAGCCCGCAGACTTCAAGTGTCGGAGCTCACCGACCAGAGCTGCAGCAAACACACTGTCAAACGGCCGACTTCCAAGAACAATCAATATACAAAAAGGTACGACACTTACCATCCCGTTCCTTTACCACAGCTTCGATAAGCCCCTTGGCCTCGTTCAGCTCCACCCAAAATCGCTCGACCTCGGCCTCGGCAACCAGGCATGCCTCCTGGACCTCAGAGGCGGCCCGCTGCATGTCCTGTAGCTCCTTCGACAGTCGTTCGACCTCAGCCTCTGCGACGGCTCGCTCCGAGTCGATCAGGTCCCGCTGTTCGAAGGCTCGCTGGCGCCCTTCTAAAGCCCTCTTGGCGGTGGCCTCGGCACTCTAGCGGGCCCCATTGACGTGAGCCAGGAGGTCTTTGAGACGTTGCACCTCCGCGTCGTGCAGAACGGTCTGTCTCCGAAGCTCTGCAAAAAGACCAAGTCTTCAGTCGAGATTCGACCTCGGGCTTCAATACGGTAAAGCTTAAAAACTGTTAACTAATTTACTTGCGATTGTCTCCCGCGTGGAGGCGAGGTCAGAGAAGAGCCTCTGGTTTTCTGACCGCGCCGACACAGCGTCCATACGCGCTCGGTTGGCCTCCTCGAGCGAGATACGGCTTGCCTCCCGGGCGGCATTAAGCTGGTGGTGCAGCTGGATCGTGGAGTCCCTCGAGGCGTCCTAACCGGCCCGGGTCTTCTCCAGCTCCCCCTAAAGAGCGTCGACCCCAGCTTGCAGAGCATAGCCTCGAGGAGGTTGACCCACGGCCGTGGCAAGATTCACCTGGAAACGACAACATTCAACATCGCAATGAACAGGTTCGACTAAGAAACTTTGAATGTTCAGATTTACCCGACACTCCATCAGGTACGGATCTTCAAAGAGTGCTTGGCACTCATCCATTATGCCAAGCAGCCGGCGGAGGCCGGAGGTCCTTGCAAAGTTGAAGTGACGAACCCGGCTATCCGGTCGTCGTAAAAGTTATACGCCTCGGCCACGGCCTCAGGCGTAAGATCGCCTCTCCTCCCGGTCTTCAGCAAGTCGGAGGCAGAGGAGTTGAGAGCCCCCTAGCAACCGATGGCATAGTCAACCACACGACTAGCTCGGGTCCACTCTCCTGCGCTCCTCCCGCGGTCCCGCTCACACCTGCAGGGGCTGCACTCGCGGACGGTTCGCCGACCTCCTCCGCGACCGAACCAGACAAACCCTCGGACGGGTCTGCCAAAGGAACTTCCGGCTACTTCTCGGCAACTGCCTCCCTCAGCTCCCGCGCACTCTTGAGAGCGGCGGGCGACACTCAGCCAGCCGGTCCATCGCGGATCAAGGGCGGGGGAGATCCCCTCGGACCTTCGGCGAGAGTGGTCGAGGACGGTGTGGGCACGTCCTCGATCTCCATCCTCTCGACCTCCCCTCCAACATCAAGAGCCGGAGAGGACTCTTCCCTCTCCTCCTCGGCGGCTACCTCTTCTTGGATCTAAGCAACGGGATCCTCCAGGGCCTTTATGGCCGCCTCCACCTCCTGAGATTTGGCGGCTGCCTCCTCTTGGGCTTTGGCTGCCACCTCCTCCTGACCTTCAACGGTGGTCGTTGGAGGTGGCAAATCTTGAGCTTCGGACGGATGGGGTGGCGTCGCAGCAACCATAGCCGGACGCATCGCAGTGACCGACAACGGAGGCCTGCACACCCCCAAACAAGTCAGAAACAAACTAACCCAAATGAAACTTAAATCAAAACTGAATATCGACTGGTGCATCGGGATCCTCCGGATTGGAGCAAGGGCCGGTTGTCCCTCGCTCGGGGGCTGGGCCGCCCCAGTTTCTACCACCTAGACCGTGGCGGCCACTGCCGCAGTCTCGAAGTTGACCTCTGCGCTTGTCGACCCCTCGGTCCTCGTCCTCTTCGACAGAGGCGGGACCACATCCTCGGATGACGCCGAGCTCTCGACGTCAACTGGAGCTGCCGCCTGCGGCGCAGAATCCCAGAGGTCGGGTCAAAACCCCCGACCTTGCACTTGTAGTTGAAGGGGCCCCAACCGGCGGAGCCCCAGCCAACCTCTGCGCAGGCCGCGCAGTCGACGCAAAAGCAGTCGGACGGCCGGCCGAGAATGACTTCAAGCCAGCAGGGCGCCACCTCTTGACGGCCTTCTTCTTGGCTGCTGAGACGCCCGTGGCGCTTGTCCCAACTACATCTCTCGACCTGGGCGCGGCCCCCAACAAGACCTGCAGCCACAACGAGTAAGTGCTTGACCCACTACGAATTCGAATAACATAGGCAAGAGGAAGCCAACTCACTAAGGTCGGGTGATCCTTGTCAAGGGGCTGCGGCCCCTTGGACATCTCGTCGGTGACGTCACCCACCAGTAGCCTGTCGACCCGCTGGGCGACCTCTCGGTCGCCCAGCTCGACCCCGACCACCTCTCGAGTGGCGTCATCCTTCCACTCATAGTTGTTCACGAGGAAGGCTCGGATGTGCAACGCATGGACTCGACGCCGCACAAAGGTAGCAATGACGGCGGCACCGTTCAATCCTTTGTCCCTCAGCCATCGGATCTTCTGCAGCAACGGCCTCAATTTGTCCTTCTTCTCGACTGTCACCCTCGCCTTCCACGTGTCGGTTGCCTCATCTAGTGCGTTGCGAAAGGCCAGGAGGCCGGGGGTGGCATTCTTGATATAGAACCACCTGTCAAGCCAGCCCTTTAACGACTTCTTCAGTGACACTGTGAGGAACCATCCAAGTTGAGTTCCAATTAGTCGAATTAGCTTGATATTTCAAACCACACAAAGCTCAAATTCAACTAACGAAAAATCAACCTCGGCAGTCCCCCGATATGCTCTCAAACATCACCCAAGACAGTAGCATATCGGAAATCAACGTTGCACACATCACATAGGAATACCACATACATGGATAAGTTATTACAAACCACAAGTAAAAGTTCATAACTGAAA
The DNA here is from genome assembly GCA_001602295.1 of Zoysia matrella. Classification (NCBI taxonomy): domain Eukaryota; kingdom Viridiplantae; phylum Streptophyta; class Magnoliopsida; order Poales; family Poaceae; genus Zoysia; species Zoysia matrella. The sequence continues at coordinate 62,073 of BCLG01001922.1, forward strand.
CAAGTGAGAGCAGCAGGGTTGTAGTTTTAGCTCTCAAACTTCTTAGAACATAATTAAACAAGGTATTAAGTTTTTATTTAGATTCTAAACACGATGATGAGTACGACGCAGCGGAAAACATTTTTAAAACAAATCGAAAGACAGTGTGCTCAGCCCACGAACACCACCGTCACGCAAAGGACGAACAAGGACTACTCATTCCCTTCGTCGGCATCGGCAGGAAAGAAATAGCCAAAAACTATCTCATTCTCACCAGCAAAACTTCAACATTGCAAACGTGAGTACGAAGGTACTCAGCAAGACTTACTCGTGGGATATACATCTCGACTCCAAGGATCATGAATGAGGCATTAGCAAGGATAATAATGCAATAAGGCTTATTTGCGAAAAAGCAGTAGATATTAATAAATTATAAGTATAAGCCTAAAGTAAAGACTCATGGGAAACTAATTACTAAACCCAAACAATTAAATAATTATGCAAGATCGTAATAAAAGATGTGTCAACAAAACATCTCCAATATATCCCACAGCTTTACTATCGGTGATTAAAGAAGTGAAGTTGTTAACTACGATAAAAATCAATGGACACCAAGCTTGGTCAGAACCGAGACGGCAGTGATTGGAACCAATTATACACCCTGCAGGGGAGTTCAACTGTACCCACACGACTTGAGGACCATCCGGCTTATGCAACTCATGACGTCGCATAAGAGAGTACTCATGTCATCCTTTCCCTCATCCATTCCCGAACAATTGGACAATCGACATGTCAGGGAGGACGTGTCCCGTGTCTCGTGGGAGCCCAGCGGTCACTCGTGCGTGCCAGTCAAAACATGTCGTCATGTGTGAAACTTTGGTATGTAAATGAGATATTCGGCTTGTCTTACCATTATATTCGACATGTGATATGAACAAAAAGTGCTTAGACCAACAATTAACAATGGTCGGTCCTTAACCGACACAAACAGGGCTACCGCACACAGGACTCCTTTTCTGCTGCCAACCTATACTTCCCTATCTGGTTTTCCATTTATCATCCTCAAGTTTAGACCAATCATACGAGTAACAAGTTAAATAGAGATCCTATACCTGCGAAAAGGTGGTGACCTTCCACCGATTTGACTTATATTGGTCTAAGCATGGTTAAGCAAGACACACCATATCTAAGAACTACCAACCCAATCTATAAACCTAAGACTCCTTGGAGTGGGTAATAATCAAATCTGACATAACCAAACTAATCCTATTGCTCGACAAATGCAATAATAATACACTAATTCATTTCATAATTTATATAAAATAAAGATAAGTATGCATGATGCCTTGAAGTCTCCTCAGCAAAACTACCCACAGGTGCTTCACCCACTTGAGCACACACGTCACTCTCGAGCACGTTGTTCACTAAACAATGAAACAACACCGCTACGAAAATGCAAGCTATGCAATGCCATAGTAAAATGCAGATGGATGAATGCAATACTTATTTTAATTAATATGAAAGGTTATAGTGGTTGATAATTTAAAGCTACTTACTTTAAAACGGCAATGTAAATAATTTAATTAACTTAGAGGGTCACAATATCAGTAGAGTTTAAGCGTTAATATAATCACCTTAAGCAATTTAATTAACTCTAGTATAATGTTTTAATTAATTACTAAGGCTTATTCAAATAAAATTATGAAGAGAAATTAATTTAACAACATCTAGCAATGCTACTGGACTCTAAGCAATTTTGATGGGTTCAGATTCAGTAAATATAAATTAAGACAAATTTTGGTGAATTTTTTACAAATATTCTAATTACTATGAATTAATTACTAGAAACAGAGATATATTATTTATGAATAATTAGTGATAAAAAATTAGCCTAAAACATTTTATACTATTTTGGAATAATCTAAGAAACAATTATGCAAAATTTTAATAATAATCAATGCACACATAATTAATTGTGGATTAAACATGCATGAACAATTTTCTGTAATTAATCATTATTAAAACAATTAATTACTGGTTTTTATTAGTTTTAATAAAAAGTTCACAATTTTAGAAGTCTAGCAAAGTTGGTTTCATATTTTTTCGAGTTAGTATGCATTTTCTACGAATTTTACAGCGTTTAATAGATTTCTGAGAATTTAGAAAGTATTTCCCAAAAATTATAAATCCAGGCGCTAGGGGGCCACATGGTAAGCTACAGAGCTGTAGCCACATGGGATCAGACTCGTTCCGCATCCGATCCTGGCCCCGTGGCATCTCCAAGACGCGCCCACACAGGAGGCCACATGGGGGGGGGGGGGCACGGGATCCGCCTTGCTGCTGCAGATCCGGCCTGGCCGAGCCA